>PVLC010020544.1:0-28907 GCA_004027655.1 Graphiurus murinus | reverse complement strand
TGTGGTGCTTATAGCACGTAGCAAGCCTTCCCTGCGGAGTTCTTAATATAAGGCGCCCACCCCTCATTTTCTTCAGATTTTAAGAGTTGCTTGATCTGTCTGAAAATACAAACTTTGTTTCAAAACGTAAATGAACCAGTCACCTATCTACTTATAGCATGTCACTTACTACTTTTGTAATAACCATATCTACTGAAAAATCACATAATAATATAACAAATTTAGAAGTGCCGCTGGTCACTCTTGCTTCCAAAAAAAAAAAAAATTGTATTTCAACTCTTCACATATAATTCTTGATCTGGTCTAATGTGTGTTCTTCAACCAGTTGTTTAAAATAATTTGGTTAAGGGTTGGGGATGTAGCTCACTGGAAGAGTCCTTGTCTAGCATGCATGAGGCAGCCCTGAGTTCAATCTCCAGTACTGAAAAAAATAAATAAAATAGTAAGTGAGATCCAGGGGCAACACTCACCAAGCATGGTGTTCATGTATGTCTCTATCACTCTGAACTTCGTGACTATATGATTACAATGCACCAATTAAAGTATATTTAAAATAATGAAATAAAAAGTTAGATGAGAAAATAATCTTCATGTGGTGAGAAAGCCATGCCCAGGGACAGCATGTTATCTGAGGAATGGTTTTGCAGTGTAAGTGCTGCTGACCTTACATATAAACATTTATGGTAATATGGTCTGTGGGCTGGTGATCTGTTGATGGTGGGGGCGGGGGACTTGTTGGCATGGTGAGGGGCAGCAGAGGGCCTGAGGATTTGCCAGAAGCTGTGAGGACGAATAAAGGCAAAAGAGAAAAGGCAAGTGAAATTATGTCAGTCCCTGTCAGACCAAGATACGCAGTATCCAGCTCACTGAATTTTAATCTATTTTTTTATTAAAAAAGTAATGCATGGCTGTTGTGAGGTATTTAGACAACACTGAGAAGTAAAGAGAAACACAAATCCGTTAATCCCACTGCCCAGAGAGCTCCACAATTGTTTTCTGCTCTCTTTGATCCAAGCATGAATGCTCTTTCCCCAGATAGCCTCATGGATCAAATGTCAGCTGTTCAATGTCATGGGATGACACCACTAAGTGTCAAGGTTGCTAGATTTAGAAAAAAAAAAATACAGGACACCCAACTGCACCTGGATTTTAGATGAACAATGACTACCTCTCTTTTTGGTGTCAAAAATAAAAAATATTGCAATTACACATTATTTGCCTGAAACTGGAATTTCAGGTATTTTATCTGAGATCCCTACACCATGGCCACTGCATATTTGTCCCTTCTTAACCTTGAGGATGCCCAAACTCCTTTATCTACTTTCTATTCCAGGGCACAGATTGCTGTCAAATGACTAAAATAAGTTTATTTATTTGTTTATTTTTTTTACTGGCACTGGGGATTAAACTCAGAGGTATTCTACCTCTGAGCTATACTCCCACCCATTTTTACTTCTTATTTGAAACAGAGTTTTGCTAGGTTGCTGAGAGTCATACTAAGTTACAGAAACTGGTCTTGAACCTGCAATCCTCATGTCTCAGCCTCCCCTGGATTACAGAAGTGTGCCAGCCATCATGCCAAGCCTTATTTTATTATAGCTATTATTTATTTTCTGTTTCTTCCCATTAGAGTATAAATTGTGTAAGGGCACGGCTATTTCTGTTTTACTCCTTGAAATATTTACAATATCTTTTAAGGATATGTGCTACACACTCATATAAACACAGTTACATGCACACTTTAGAATCATACCGTATGTATACTTTTGTATTCTATGTGTGTGTGTACGTGTGTGTGTGTGTGTGTGTGTGTGTGCGTGTGTGTGCATGTGCATTACTGGGGTTTAAACCTAGGGGTGTTTTACCTGAAAGCTATACTCTCAGTACCTTTTGTTTTTTATATTATTTTTTGTTTGAAACAGGGTCTTATTAGGTTGCTGAGGCTGGTCTCCAGCCTGTGATCCTCCTGTCTCAGTCTCCCAAGTACTGAGATTACAGGTGTGTGCCTCCATGCCCAGCCATATTCTTTTTTTCTTAAAAAACATATATCCCAAGGACAGTTCAGAACATTTTTCTTTTCTCTTTCTAACACGGGATTCTCATGGTTACTTTATATTCTCTTTCAAAGTTAATTAAATTATCCAATCTCTATAAGAGAACATTTGGTAGTTTCAACTTTTCCTCAAGTGTAAGGAATGCCCTAATGGACAGTTTTGCAGGTGCCTATGATTGTTCCTCTGAGGGGATCTAGGTGCAGTTCTGGCTCTGATCTCTTAGTGGGTGAGGAAGTCACCACCTCTTCTGGCCTGATTTGCCCTAGTTGTGGAATGCTAGGTTCTTTGGATTCAGTGGGATGAAGCAGCAGGGTTTCTGGCAGGTGCATGGCCTGGAGTGAACACAGGAAGACCTGTTATTTTGACATAGTACCTTTTCCTACCTCACACTCTCTTTCTCTCTGGCTCTTCTCTCTTCCTTCTTCACCTTAGTAATGACTTCCATTTCCTACCAAGCCAAAGCCTTCCATTTTCCAGCTGCCACAGCTAATTTCTTCCTAGATTCACAATTCCCTTCTGTTCCCAAAGCCTTCCTGCAGATTAACTTCTGATGATTTGTTGACTCCTGGAGAGCTCAGTCCTTGAAGCATTTCTGGGTACCCTTGACTGGCCTCTGGCCCCGCCCCTGGCCCCGCCCCTGAAAAGTCACATCTTCCCTTCAGTGCACAAGTGTTGCTTAACCTTATGGTGCCCTGATTGCTTGCTCTTCACCCCTCTCCAATATGCACCTGCAGAAAAGCAACCACCAAGCCTCCCTATGGCCCTGCTGAGACTGTCCTGCTCAGATACAGATTAGGAGGGGAACAAGATAGCAAAAAATCCCACACATCCGCCTACAAATTTCTGAACAGAAAATACCTGGACCTCCTTTCTGCCATAGATACAGGATTTAATATATCTTTATTTTTTAATTAGTGCATTTTAATTATACGGAATAATGGGATACATTGTGGCATATTTGTACATTCAAATAATGTATTTTAATAGCACCCACCCTCTCCATTACCCTATTTTGTCTTCTCTTCCACCCTCCCACTGATTGCTTTCCTTTAAGAGTTTCTAGCAGAGCTTTGTGTGTGTGTGTGTGTGTGTGTGTGTGTGTGTGTGTGTGTGTGTATGTGTTACTGGGGATTGAACTCAGGGGTATTCTACCTCTGAGATACACCCCAGCTCTTTTTATTTTTTATGAAACAGGATCTTGTTAAGTTGCTTAAAGTATCTCTACTTGCTGAGGCCATTATCAAACCAGTGATCCTCCAGTCTCAGCCTCTCAAATACTGGGATTACATGTGAGCTTTATTCTTGACCTTCAAAAGTTAGTGGGATATGGGTGTGGTGGTGCACACCTGTAATCTCAGCTATGCTGGAGACTGAGGCAAGGGGGATTGCAAATTGGAAGCTAGCCTGGGCAATTTAGCAAGACCTTGTCTCAAAATAAAATTAAAGGCCGGGTGGTCAAGGTTCAACCCCTAGTACCAAAACAGAAAAAGAAAGTAAGTGGTAGGGACCAAATGAATGCTAATTGATATTTGATAGTGAAGAAGAATTGTAAATAGCTCTTTTTATACAGACAATGACTATCATTACAATTAATGACTAGAAAAGAAAACAACAAAAAAAGGCAAATGGTAGTAATCACATAACAATAGGAACCAGAGAATCCTGCTGAGAGTCTCCCCAGCACTCTCGGTAATTCTGAGGATAGGTACAATATTATCATTCTCATTCTAGAGGTGAGCAAACAGAAGTTCAGAGAGGGCATATAATTTGCCAGAGGACTCAGTTAATCAGTGGAGGAGCTAGGATTTGAATATAAGGTCTATCTGGCACCAAAACTGCATTGTGGCACAGACTTGAGGTCACCGCCCCTGTTTCTAGGAAGCAAAAGCAAATGGTTTTTGGAAATTGTCCTTCGTAGTGTTACTTACTATTGCAAAAGTCTTTGGCCTCCCCCATGCATGTAAGTAAGTGGCCCTGTAAGAGGTAGTGTTTGGGGGCAGAGTTCTCTGACACCCAACACATTTTGAAAGCAAACTTTCCTGCATTCATTTGTACTTAAGAAGCTTGAGAAATCAAGTCTAGTCAAGGAGACCCAAGGAGCACTCAGTGTCTATTCTAAAGAGAATGAACAAAAGCAGACAGGTAGGGCACAGAGGAAGGAAAATTAGGACTGGATCCTAGAAATGCTTTCTGATGGAGTCTCCAGACATCCTGTAAAGATCTTAGTAATTTGGGCATAATTTCCACAGATTCAGATTGTCCTGTATTAAACAGGACAGCAAATGAAGACTACATTGATTTTCTGCTCAGATCAATAAATAAGATAAATTGACCAGAAGGGCTAAATACTGATCAGGGTGAAGTGAACATCAACATTTACTAAGAGCAGAGGAAGGAGAAACATATATCAGAAAAATGGAGCTGCCAATAGAGCATCAGGGCAGCAGCTTGGTTTTTAATTAAAACCTGTGCATAAGCATTAATATTTTAATCAGGACTTTACAAAAAGAAGGAAGGGAATTAAGTTATTACATACAATAAAACTTCATTTAGTCAGACTGATTGCTGAGAAGACTGGCTGAATTTTTTTTTTAAAGAATGCCATTGAATTAAAATGAATAGACATGACATGGCATGAAGAACCCTGCACTGGGTGTCAGGAAATCCGACCCATACGTGGACCCTCAGTGGCCCCAGCAGGCAGCCTGGGATATAGGCAGAGTCTTATTGTGAGTTCTGAGAACAGTAAATCTGGAAGCCTGGTTTAGGTACCAATAGTTGCCATGGGTGATGATCCCAGGAAGCAGTTCAAGGACTGAGGAAGGAGACCAGGAAGAAAGGAAGGAAGGCAAACAAGAGTGTGAGCATGAATGCATTACCAGGTTGGCAACAGACTCTCAGTCTTGTTATGTTCTATCTGAGAGACTGGGTAGCATACATCCCAGAACTTTTCCACCAAGGGGCAAGGGATCTGGGGTACTCTTTTTCCAACTCCCTGCCTATGTGTGTATGTATGTATGTATATATATATGTATTTATTTATTTTTACAGTACTAAGAATTGAAACCAGAGGTGTTCTCCCTCTGAGCTATACCCTCAGCCCTATTTTATTGTTTATTTTGAAACAAGGTCTCACTAAGTTGCAGATGACCTCACTAAGTTGCTGAGGTTGGTCTTGAACCTGCCTCCCAAGTACTGGGATTGCCTCCACCCCTGGCAACATTCCCCATTATTTTTTAAGGGTTGTGTTTATGTAAAGGCATTGCCCCTTTTGCCACCCACCCCCTTAAATAACCTGAGAGAGAGAGAAAGAGAGAGAAAGAGAGAGAGAGAGAGAGAGAGAGAGAGAGAGAGAGAGAGAGAGAGAGAGAGAGAGAGAGAGATTGATTCTGGTGCAGCACACTGAAGGGGAGGTGACCCCTTTCTAGGGCCAAATGAAGATGGGAAGGATCAGAGGCAAGCAGTGAAGGACTGCAAGGTTGAGCTCCATGCACCCTGAATGTGGTCAAACTACTGTGCCTTTCTAGCACTGATATCTAACTCTAAAAAGCAAGGTTCAAATCTTTACATTTCTTCCAAGACTGAGTGTCAGTAACTCTGAAAACCAGATGGTCACATGCAGAACTGGAGGATTAGAGGCCCTTCAGGAAACACTTCTCTCAGAGATAAAAAGGATTTATAATGAGCATTCCACTTGTTGGCTTTTAAATGAGCTTTCCAAGCACTTGAAAACACACCCAAAGATATATATGTACAAGCTGAGCACTAGGGCATTGTTTATAGAAGCAAAAATTGGAAACAACCTAAATACCCTTCAATTAAGGCATAGCTGGATAAAATTGGTGTATTCATATGCTGGAATGTTCTTCTGCAGTCAAAAGGAATGAACTGAATCTCTATGTGCCAACATGGTAGAGCTTAAAAAAATATTGCTAAAAGCTAAAAAAACAAGCATGATGCACAGTGTTTTATATATATATATATATATATATATATATATATATATATAATATATATACAGTATGACACCATTTAGGAAAACATGCACACATTCTAGCTTTCCTTTGAGGCTACATATATGGAAAAGTATTTTTAAGGGACTGAAGTGACAAACTCTCTTAAAGTTATTTTGGAAAGACCTGGAAAGATAAAAAGCATATTTCTATGAGCAGCTACTTTCGAGAAGAGGAGAGCAGGGACAAACTTAGAAGTAGCAGTGGTGAGTGGGTGTGGTGGTGCACGCTTGTAATCCCAGCACTTGGGAGGCTGAGACTGGAGGATCCGTGTTCATGACCAGCCTCAGCTACCTAGTGAGGCACTCCGCAACTTAGTGAGACCCTGTTTCAAAATAAAGAATAAAAACAGGACTGGGGATATAGCTCGGACATAGAATGTCCCTGAGTTCAATCCCCAGTACCACACACACACAAAAAAAGTAGCAGTGGTGAATGTGGGTGGGTAGTCAGAGTGATGTTAACTTCAGTGATATTATTCTAATCTATAAAAGCAGGATTGATGCATACATTTGGAGTAAGCTTAAAAAATGTCTAGTAGACATACAGTCTGTCATCAGAGGTGAGTCCATGATAATGAGTGAAGCTTGGGAAATGGTCAGAAAAACCTAATAACCCTAGCAAATGACGTTTCTGTTAAGAGTTTCTGCCTCCACCCTCAGATGCAAAATGAACACTAGACACCAGCTTTACAAAGAGGAGTGCCAGTAGATGTTTTCTTCCTGGGGTGTAGATTTGGTCGACTGTTCTCCGCTAGCTTCAAAACAGGGCATGCATAATATTCTAGCTATATTTATTTTATATATCTTAAAAGTCCTTGAATGAGTTGAAAAGTTGAGATTCCTACCCGATCCCCAGGGAATCAGCAATATGATTGAATAGACTTGGTATTAACAAGGTTTCTTATATTTTCTTAATTCCCATAGTGCCAGTCAGTTTTGGAACTCAGCAGCACTCCATCTATGGAACACATTTGGATGCCATTTTTCCTGGCTTTGTGGCCATCCAGGAGTGTTAAGGAAGAGAATTCCTCAGTGGCATCACCAGGGGGTGGTATCAAAGTCAAAAGGACATGCCACACCCCTGATCTAAAACTGCAGGGGATAGAGAATCCGAAGACCTCTGTACCCTGACGTCTATAGCCAGGGTGACAGTCTTCTCTCCCAGTGTTCACATGTCTGATTCCTGTGTTTTCTTTATGTCATTTTTCCATGACTTCATAGATAAACCCCATCCTTTTCAGCCCCCTCCCCAAGCAACACTGATCATGATGGTGGTAATGGCTTCCATTTATAGAGAAGGACATCAGTTACCAGACATTGTGCTCATCTAATCCTCATCTAATCCTTCCAACAACTCTGAGAAAGAATCATCCCATTTTATGGAAGAAGAAACCAAGGCTCACATAATGTGGAAGAATAGAAATTGGGAAGATTCCTCCTTGTCCAGGCTCTAGGTTTCTGATGTCCCCTTACTGTGGCTATGGCTTCTCTGAATCTCTGGTTTCTGTGGCAGGGGACTTGAAGTGAGAAACCATTTGCAAGGATTTTTATTGTTGAGAGACGTATTCCTGGAACTTAACCCTCAGAAACGGAAAGTATTAAAATTAAAGTAGATGTCAGAGAGAAGAAAATAGAAATGATCTAAATAATAATCAAGATCCATTCTTCAAGGCAGCCAACTCAGATGTAGACGAGGCAGGAAGTCTGCTGTTTATATCAGCTAATCCTTCAGGAAGGAAGAGCAGGACCTAAATGAGCCCCTTTCCTGCTCCCCACCCCCTTCTCAGTCCTCTCTCTCTTATCTTCTCACATGCCCATCCCCCCCACCTCCTTTTGGTTATTAGGTACTGCATGAAATAAGTGGAATGGACAATAAATTCACCTTGTCAGGACACCAGGAGCCTGGTTCTTTCATGTACTTTTGGTTGCTGTTCTTGTTTTCGTAAGTTTGCTCTAGGCTTGCCAGGGGGTAAGAAGATTTATCACAACAAATAATTTCTTTTTCTTTTTTACTGGACTTTCTGAAAACAAAGAAAAGTATCCCCAAATCTACCACAGAATGAGTGGCTTGGCGGCATTTTTACATAAATTCTGACCCCACAAACCTCCTTCTTCTGGCTATACATGGTGTGTGTGTTGTGTGCTTCTGTGTGTGTGTGTATCTGTGTGTGTGTGTGTGTGTGTGTGTGTGTGTGTGTGTGTGTGTACATTGAACACATGAAGAGCAGGATTTTATTTTTTGCAGTACTAGGTATTGAACCCAGGGGCATTCTATTTCTGAGCTACACCCCTAGTCCTATTTTTATTCTTTATTTTTGAAACGGGGTCTCACTAAGTTGTGGAGGGCCTCATAAAGTAGCTGAGGCTGATCACAAACCTGGATCCTCCAGTCTCAGCCTCCCAAGTACTGGGATTCAAGCACGTGCCCCATGCCTGGCTTAAGAGCAGGATTTGAATCGGATTCATCTCTTTATTTTCCAGCATGCTCAGCCTCATGGCGTGCATAGAATAAGTGCTCAATAAATGATTTTGAAACAAATGAGTAGGCCAGGAATTCAGTGTAGTGACAGTTAAAGCTTCGCTCACAGCTCACATGATACCTTTTGTAGACAATGATGAGAACAGGGAGTATAAGTCCTGGGAGAGGGCGTCCTCCACAGAGAGTGAGACCATGTGCACGGGGCCAGGAAGCCTTCAGCAGCCCGGCACGTAGGAGGTTCCAAAGCTACATGATAATAGAATCCTGGATACTTTGACTATCTTCTCTTGGGGAGAAGGTCACTGAAATAAGATCAACTTTTCCAGATCATTCTGACCATATATGCAAAGAGAAAAAATTTTCTGGGGTCAAGTATGTTTGAGAAATGCTGCATGCATCTAAGTTAAGCAAGTTCTTTTGCTTCAGAATTTTCTAAAGCAAGTGCATATTATAAATATTCAAAGGAGAAAACAATGAAGGTAGCATTTCCCACTGCTATGGCCACAGAACAATAGTCCCAGGGCATCTCACAGGGCCACTGTTCCACAGGAAATGGACAAGACACTCCCTCTGGTTGCTTAAAGCACAAGTCAAAGGAAGAATAAGGAGCTCAGTGAAAATGATCTAAAATAATAAGAACCATTTCTCAAGGCAGGAAGCCCAGGGTGTAGGAAGACAAGAAGCCAGCCTTCTTTTCTCCATGCGGACTAGCTCATCTCACAAGGATAGATGAGGTGGCAGTGCAGAGTCATGCTTAACACTTATCTTTCTGTCCCTAAGTTCTAGGAGATCTAAATTTCAAAATGTTTCCCAAATTTAAATCCTCTCTCCCTCACCTCCACTGTCACCACCCTGATGCACACCGTGTTATCTTGGATGACTGAAATGTTCTCCTATCTGTCCTGTCTACCTGCACTGCTCTTGCTCCCCTAGAGCTGTGTGATGACTAATTATATTAGATTTTTTTTTAATGACAAGTTGATTGGAAGATGAGATGCCCATTATTAAACATTATTTCTGAATGTGTCTGAAAGAGTGATTCCAGAAGGGATTAACATTTGAAGTGTTAGACTGATTATGGAAGATCATCCTCACCAATGGGAGTGGGTACCATCTAACCTATTGAGAGCCTTAGTAGTATGAAATGATGGAGAGGTGAATTTACTCTTTGAATTGGGACATCCATCTTATTCTGCCCTTGGACATCAGTACGACTAGTTCTAAAACCCTTGGACTTGGACTGGAACTCACACCCCTTATTCCTCTAATTCCCAGGCCCTTGAGTTGGGATTGGTACTACACTACTGGTTTCTCTAACTTGCAGAATTCTCACCCTCCATCCTCATATAAGCCAATCCTTCATAATAAGTATTTTTCTATCTCTCTCTATATATACCCTAATTCTGTTTCTCTGGAGAAACCTGATTAATACAAGTCTATTTTAAAACAAGTGGCCAGAGCACCCGTTTTGAAACTTCAGGTAGATCATCTTCCTCTTCCATTAAGGGTCTTTTCAGTGGCCTCCCATTTCTTTCAGGGTCAAAGCTAAAATTTTCCCCATGCCTTTGAAGAACTCTACGTGGTCCAGCACCCTATTATCTCTTGACTACATCTCTTATTAAGGTTTCTGCTTCTTTCTCCAGGAACACCAGGCACTCTCTGCCCTGGGGACTTCGGACTTGTTGCTCTTCTTTTCAAAATGACCTTTTCATATCCACCTGTGGCAGGCTCACTGCCTCCTCCTCCTCCTTCTCCTCCATCTCCTCTTTCTTGCTCTCTCTTCTTTTCCTTGTCCTTTTTTTCTCAAATGCTATATTTTTTAGGGAAGTCTTCCCTGGTTATCCTACTTAAAGTTGCAACTCTTACCTCATCCTCTCTACTCTGGACTCCCTCACCCTGATCTATTTTTATAGCACTCATTGCCTATATACTACTATATAATTTATTTATTTAACATGTTGTTGTCTGGCTTGCCTTACCCTTGAATACATATTCTTTGTTGGAAAGATCTCTATTTTATATCTTATATATACTTAGTACCTATTACAGTTCCTAGTATATACTCAATATTTGTGATAGAGTGTATTTTCCAAAGATGACTACAACAATATCTTCCATCCCATTGTACTTCTTTTAAAGTGACCTTGAAGTTAGGGTCTCAGTCTCTTCTCTTTGAACCTGGCTTTATATATGATTGCTTCAATCAACAGAGTGTGGTGGATATGATGATTTGTAACTTTCAAAGCTAGGTCATCATTAAAAATGCTACAGACATTCTTCCTCACTCTCTTGTAACTTGTACACCATATTGTGAGGAAGTCCAGGCACCCCTTGCTGAAATCCTTTTGGAAAGTACTGAAGCCCTAGTCCATAGCCTATCTGAGCTCCCAATTAGTGGTCAGTATCAATTTATCACCCACTTGGAGTGTGATATATTGAACAGTGTCTCTTTAGCCCTTTTTTGAACTGCCCTAGTGCACGCACATAGAGCAGAAATGAAGCATCCCTGCCCAACCACTCTTGTTGAATCTTGCTCAAATGGTAGATTTATGAAGAAAATATATGATGGTTATTGTTTTAAGTCAGCTTAAAACAATATGAAGTAACTTTAATGCAGAATAAGCTTTTTATGCAGAATAAGCTGGACTCAACAGATGTTTACTGAATGAATAAACTGAGCTAGACACATGAGTCAATGGACACACTTGATGTCCACCTGTGTTCCACCTTAGTAACCAGAAAACCTCAGTCCAAAATACTACTGAGTGGTGAACTGAGAATAGGCTTATGTGTGGTAATGGTAACCCCAGGGCTTACTTTTAATTGTGCCTCTGACCTGTCACGTGACCTCAGACAAAAATGTACCTTAGATTCCGCAAGCGTCACATGGGAGTATTGGATGAGATGATGCTCAAAAACTCTCCCAGGGAAAACCTTCTGCAGTTTATGACAGACAACCTAGGTGTCCCATCAAGGAAACCAGTGTACCTATTAGTCATGGACACAGAATCCACAGACTGCTAGCTCAATGTGGTTTTCTATTACTATAACTAACTTAAACATAATAATAACCACTCCTATCTATTGTGAACTTACAATAGGCCTGGCAGATGGTGAGCTAGGCCCTTTTCACTTAATTTAATCATCTGCACAGAAGATAGGTGTATTAGTTTCCTTTTGCTGCTGTAACAAATTACTGCAAACCTAGATGCTTAAAAAATATGAATTTATTATTTTTGGGTTCTGCACACCAGATGTTTGAAATCAGTTTTACTGAGATAAAACCAATGTATCGCCAGGGCTGCACTCTTTCTGGAGGATCCAGAGGAGTCTGTCTTTGACATTTTCCACCTCCTAGGGGCAACTCTCATTGCTCAGCTTGTGGCTCCTTTACTCAACTTAAAAGCCAGTGGTATAACACCTTCTCTCCTCCCTGCCCTCTGTACCTATCCTGTATCTTCTTTTTCTGACACTGATCCTCCTGCTTCTTTCTTATAAGGGTCTTTACAATTACATGGAAACCACCTAGATAATGTAGGGATAACCCTTTTTTCTCAATATTCTTTCTTTTTTTTTTTGGTACTGGGGATTGAACTCAGAGGCATTCTACCTCCAACCTATACCCCCAGCCCTATTTTTTATTCTTTGTTTTGAAACAGGGTCTCACTAAGTTGCGGAGTGCCTCACTAAGTAGCTGAGGCTGGCCATGAACCCGGATCCTCTGGTCTCAGCCTCCCAAATGCTGGGATTACAAGGTGTGCCACCGTGCCCGGCTCCTCAATATTCTTAATCAAGTTAGCAAAATCCCTTTTATCACATAAAGTAACATTTCATGGGTTCCAGGGGTTAGGATGTGGACATCTTTGTGGGGTGGAGTGGGACATTATTTAGCCTGTCATGACAGATGTTTCCTTTTATGGGTGAGGATCCTAGGCTCATGGAAGAGAGAAGACCTAGTTAGAGCCACACATGGGCAAGCAAGGGATAAGGACTAGAACTCAAGGGCCTCTGGCTCCAGGGTCAAGCACAGTCTGTATTCTCAGGCTGCCTCTTACAGTGTGACAGTCCCCTGCACTGTCTTCCAGAAGCCCCTAGCTACAAGAGGGCACACAGATGTCTGAAAGCCACCTGAACAGGAAGAGCCAGGAGAATGAAGCTGCCTCTGCAGTGAGCACACAAGTGTGGATCACCAGCCCAGTGTCAGAGCTCTGCAGGGAGGGCGCTGGGGGCAACATCACACCATGCCCTACAGGCAGAGATGCTGTCAGGGTGCAGATAATGGAGGCTCCAGGTTGGATACATCCCAGCCTGGGTGAGTGAGTCCATCTTCTCTTTCCAAATATGAGACAGATTCTCTTTCCAGGTCTCAGGCTCCCTGAACAAATGGTTAAACAGGACAGCATAGGTAAAGAGCTCAGCCCATGGGGTGGCAATGATAGTCATGAGATTGTAGTTGGATACTCTTGTTTTTCCATGCAGAGGCCTGGGGCCCTAGGGAAGAAGTCTACAAAGTCTTTCGTCATTCGTCATTTTATGAGGCTAGCATTTCTGGGTATGTACCAACAGAGGACTGGCACAGGGCAGTCAAGAAGGGACTGGCTTTTGCTTGCCTCTCTGTTTCTCTGTCAGGACCATTGTTCACCCCATTTGGCTTTCAGCTTCATGAATGCCTACTAATCATTCTGGTCTCAGATTATAACTTGCAACTGTGGAGGACTTCTGCTGTTTGTCCCAGGGCACCTGTCCCTCTACTATGCTGGCCAGTTGTGTGCTATTGGTCCTCCCATTCTGCTTGCGTTATCACCCAAGCAGAACACCTTGCTTCTGGAGCAAGTCTGGTGCCCAGCACAGGGCTCCAGGAAGTAGATATTAAGTAACCATGGGAAATGTGTCTCCAAGATGCAGGAGCAGCATGGGCCATGACTGTGTGAAGCTCAAGGCTCCTCCATCCTTGGGGAAGACACTCTTATAAGGCCACTCTTGTTTCCCATCTGTAAAGTAGCACTAATAAAATGGCCTATTTCAGAAGGTTGGAATCGCAAGGATTAAATGAGTTGTTAATAAGTCTAAACCACTGCAGGTGGCACTTGGCATAGTTTAATTGCCGTAGAAGTGTGGGCTATTATAAATCTGTCTGTTATATGATTGTTCTGTTTAGTTCTTAGAGCAGCAAGGCCTGGGCCACTTCTCTTTATTAAAAAATTACAGGTAACATAGCCAGGGATGGTGGCACATGCCTGTAATCTAAGCACTTGGGAGGCTGAGACAGGAAGATCACAGGTTGGAGGCTGGCCTGAGCCCTGAGCCACCTAGTAATACTGTTTCAAAAAATAAATAAATAAAAATAAAACAGGGCTGGGGGTGTAGCTGAGAGGTAGAATGTCCCTTGGTTTGATGCACAATAACACACACACACACACACACACACACACACGTATGTAACAAACAGGATTACAAAAATAAACTCAAGATTAAGGCTGTGTGACAAACGTCTTCCATTCCTCCAATGCGTTTGTGGGACTGTGTGTGCCACCTCGCTTGGTGGCAAGTCAAAGCTCTGTGTTTGCAGCTCTTTGTGACAACGAAGCCCAGGCCAAATTCCCCTCTACACCTGCACCCTCCCCAATTCTCCTCCAAGTTTTCTGAAGGTCCTCTGTGGTTCCATCTTTTGCAGAGAACAAGAGTAAGACCAGTCTTCTGAAACTCTGTCCACCCCTGGCTTGGAGTTCTCTTGCCACCACCCCCTCCATTGAGTCTTGGCTATTTTGGGAAACTGAAAAGACTGACTAGGGAGCTAATCTTGGGCTTCACTTCTAGGGGAGCTGGGGGTAAGTGAGGGGAGGCAGATTTTCCTGTACAGAAGAGCAGCGTGTGTTCCTTTTGAAATGTCCTAGCGGAAATAAATGTACAACCTATTGTAAGCTGCGAGGAGCCACCAGCAGGAGTTGGTGTGATACAAAAGGGGCATTTGTAACGGCACAAAACACTTAGCACTTTACCAAGACATGCACAGGATATAAAAAGAGACGAAGGGCTCGGCGAATCCGCCAGGAAAGCAACGTGCCCTGAATGCAGGACAGCCAATCACTACAGCCCGACACGCAGCCTTTATCCTCTCAAAGATGCCGCTGGCTTCTTTGCCTCGCACAGAAGGGAGCGTTTTGAATGCAAGCAGCAAAGACCAGGCCAGTCTTTCTTCAGTACCTCCTACTCACGCGCTTGCCTCTGTTTTCATGAGCAGACGACCCACCCCCAACATTCAAGGAGCCCAGGGCAAGAGACCAAATAGACGTCTACCTATAATAAGAACATATATTGAAAAACTATACATTCAAGTAATGAGACACTACATAAATGTGTTTTATTCTCCTAACTTGGCAAAAATATCTTCACAGCAACCTGCAAAGGTGAGGTTCACATGAGCCACCTTGATTTCCGTGGAAGACTGGAAGGCCTAGGAGTTGTCCTCAATAGTCAAAGTGCCCAAGGCAATGAGGCAAGTTTAATTGCATAGGACTAAATGATTCCTGTTTGTTTGTTTGTTTGTTTGTTTGTTTTGGCTTTGAAAGCTTAGCAATCATGCAAATGTGGGAAATATTTTTTTTCCCTGAGTTCAAACTTGCCTCTCCATAGCTTTCTTTTGTTGTTTTTGCCTTCCTACTCCTGCCTTTCCCAGTCAATCAGAAGTAGCAGGTCCTTGTTTTCTATTGACCACCAAAGTCCAGGGAGAGACCTCCTGTGTGCCAGGCTCTGTGCTTGGAATGGAGGGAATCAGGGAAAGCTGTAAGGACCCCACCCCTTGGAATTCACCAGAAAATGGGGAGAAGGACACCCAGGCCCATAGAGCTATTAAATAACCCATGCCATGATTTAAAGGCTATTAGAGTCTATGATATGGCAAAACAGACACATCTAGAGAGCAAATCTTGGGACACCCACCCAGAATGAGAACAGAGAAACTTTTTTGTTCAATGTTAGGGAACAAAATCCTTTTAAGGTAACATAACCTTTTAATTAAACATGACTTTGTGGAATCTGGACAGAGGATACTAAAGAGAATGGAGTTGTTCTGGGTTGAAGCAGGTGGGGTGGGGATGGAGATTCCAGTCCTCCAGACTCCCCCTCATTGACCCCCATGGAATGTCAGGTGTTTGGACACTACAGCATTAACACTGTTGCTCTATTCCAAATTCTTCAAGGAGAGGAAGAATGCTATGTGCCCCTCACCCTGTCAACTATGAGATTCTAGGAGATACAGCAGCTAGGATCTTTTTCCTTTTCTCTTTTCCTTCATTCTTTCCTTCCTTTCTTCTTACCTCCCTTCCTGAGATTGAACCACGGGGCATTATACCTCTGAAGTATACCTACATCAGCATTATTATTATTATTATTATTATCATTATTATTATTTAATTATTTTATTATTATTTGAAACAGGACCTTGCTACATTACTGAGAGCCTTGCTAAATTGCTGAGGCTGACTTGGAGCCTACAATCTTCCTATCTTAGCCTCCCAAGTACTGGGATTACAGGCATGTACTTTGTTTTTGTACTCCAGAGTCTGAAACAAGGTGGCTACCAGGGAGTATGTCTTGAAATGGGTTGCAGGAAAGATGCTGCTCAGAATCAGAATGTGGAGGGCTTATGTGAGATCACACAGGTCATTAAGGGACACCTGACATCCTTTTCAGAAGAGCAAAGAAAAATAAGAGTAAGAAGTCACAGGAAAGACAGCAACCAGATAGAAAGGGGAAAAGAGAAAAAAGGTCAGTAAGTATGCATGCCTTAAAGTGAGACTCTTCTATTTTTACTAGTCATTGCTGTAACAATAAATATAATAAACACCTATAACCTTTTGACATTTATTTTCATTATTTTTCTATTTTATCTTCCTACTAAGCATACCCATCAATCTCTTACTGACTTACAATAACAATTGTTACCATTTATTGAGCAATACCTATGTAATCTTTACTAAGAGTGTTGTATGTATTTTCTCATGTAACTCTCAGAAGAACTCTTTCAGGTATGATTCCCTTTATGCAATGAGAGCACTGGGACTGGAGAGGTTAAGGGACTTGTCTGTGATCACTCAGGTATAGAACTGGGTGCTAATTAGAACCTACCTCACACTTCCTTATTTTTTTTTTTTTTTTGCCATACTAGGGATTGAACTCAGGGGCATTCTATCTCTGAGCTACACCCCCCAGCCCTATTTTTTTATTCTTTGTTTTGAAACAGGGTCTCACTAAGTTGTGGAGTGCCTTACTAGGTAGCTGAGGCTGGTCGCGAACCCAGATCCTCCGGTCTCAGCCTCCCCTAAATGTTGGGGTTACAAGTGTTCGCCACCATGCCCGGCTCACTATCCATTATTGACTGCATTTAAGAGAGGTAATGAATTTAGTGATGTGGAGGACAAGTTCCAGGGCTGGAGAATGCATTGGCTATGGTTTGAATATGGTCTGGCCACTCCAAATGTCAAGTTGAAATTCAATCGCCATTATGAGATAGTAAGAGGTAGGACCTTTAAAAGTTGATTAGGCCATGCTCACATGGATGGATTAATTCATTCATGTGATTAATGGACAATTGGATTAATGGGTTATATCAAGAGTGGGTCTGCTATAAAAGCCAGTTTGGCTAGGTCTCTCACATTCCATGTCTCTCTATACATGATGACCTGTACCTCTTCGGGACTTGGCAAGTAAGAAGCCCACCGCCAGATGTGCCTCCTCCCCCTGTACCACAACTGTGAGCCATTAAACCTCTTCTCTTTATTATTAACCCAGTCTGTAGTATTAGGTTATTAGCACCAGAAAACAGATCAGGAGAGTATTTCTTTTGATACAGCCTTCAAACCTGGAGGATGAGGTTACCCAGTGCTCAGGCTCTCCTTGGGGACCAAAGCACTTCATTCTTAAATCTAGGTCCCCGTAGGGGTACCAGGGAAGAAGGCACAGCCCCTCAGGGAAGTCCTGGAGGCAGATGCCAAAAAGTGACATCTTGCCTGAACTCAGAACCAGGAAAATCTTCTGGCCTCTGCTTCCAAGCATGCTATACTTTCAACTGGAAGAGCAGGCTTCCTCCATGGGCTCTGCCATTGCTTTTCAGCATGGCTAAATGGGAGCGATATTTCACCCTAGAAGTGGCTGCATTTCAGGAGCAGAGTGTGATTAAGAAAGACGGATGGCGGATAATATCCGTTACCGACACCTGTACCGTGCACAGGGATCTATTTGGCAGAAAGGGGCTATGTAAGAGCAAGATCATTACCATTTGAACTGAAAAACAAAACGTGGTGGAAGTGGTGAAGAATGGGTAGGCAGGGGAGGGGAAGGAGGGTGATACAGACACGCAGAAATATGAGGCTGCAGGAAAATCCCATGCTGCAGGAGTTTGGTCCTTGGAGCCATAGGCTTTGGTCCACTACCTGATAGAAAGGGCCAGAACAAGTCATCCCTTTCCCTGGGCCTCAAATCCCCTCTCAATAAGATGCTGGTATTTGGGAGGTCTGGTCTTGCTCACTACCCAAGGCTGTAGAAGGGTCCTTCAGAGGCAACCACAATTCACAGCAAGACCAGATAGGCCCCAAGAGTGCTCGAAACTGAGTCGATAGCCAAGTACTGATGATGCCATCCTGTATACTTTAACTGGTGGGTCCTCTGACTGTGGATCCTCAAAACCGAAGCATAAAGGCTTGCAGGTTGACGTGTGGGGGCTAACAGGAGGGACACAGTGCCGGTCTGCATGGACCTCTGTGTCTCAATGCTTCTGTTGATCCCTAGCTTAATAAATTTGAGTTGACATTTGCAGAAGGGGAATAAATGATGGAAGGTCCTAGGATAAGACAAAAATAGACTTTAGGGCTAAACAGATCAGGGCTGGGGTACCAGCTCCCTACTTGTTTTGCTTTATAAATTCAGGTAAGCTGCATTTCTACTCAGAGTGAGCCCTTCTCTCATCTGTAAAGTGGAGAAAAAAGGCTCATCCCATAAAACTACCATGAGTATTAAATAATGATTTATAAATTCTTAGCAGAGAGCCTTACATACAATTGACTTGAATGCAGGTCATTCCTGCCATCCTCCTCCTCACCATCAAAAGTACCCAAAGTATCATCTTCACCATCATTAGCCTGGGTGAGGAAGCTTCCTCTTTTTTATTTTGTTTATTTCCTGTTTCTATAGGCTTTTCTGAGAGAAGAAAGAGAGCCCTGTTCTATGTGGCCCCAGAGAGAAGCTAGGATCAACAGGTATAAACCACAGAAAGGAGGCAGGCAAAGAGCAGGGCGAGGCTCTGTGTGCGCCGGCCAAGCTCTTTTCCTTGTTCAGAGCCATCATTTATTGTTTAAGAGGCTGAATACATAGATTAAACACAAGATACATATGCAATGTGCAATAGTATAATAATATATGCATGTATACTATATAAACTGGTCATTATAAGGTGATATAGACACATAGGGAGTAGATTCAAGAGGCCTGTGTGCAGTGAAGGGGCCAGGTACTTACCCATCTGAGAAACGTGGACTACCCAGAGAGGAAATAGTAAAGGCGTAGTCCTGCAAGCAGAACTGAACTTGGAGCAGTAAACAGACAAGGAGCAGGCCAAGTGAGTGAGGGGGGAAGGAGTGAGGGGGTAGTAGGAAATGGCAGATGCAGGAGCACATCAGAAAGGGCCTTACGGTGGTGGGGAAGACACTGAATTCATTTAAAATGTGCTGGAAAAACCAGGGGGGGACATTTAGGCGGAAGGTGACATGATCTGATATTTATTTATTTATTTACTTACTTATTTATTTATTTATTTGCAGTGCTGGGGATTGAGCCCAGGGGCATTCTACCTCTGAGCTACACCCCAGCCCTATTTTTTATTCTTTATTTTGAAACAGGGTCTCACTAAGTTGTGGAGAAACTCACTAGGTAGCTGAGGCTGGCCTCGAACCCTGATCCTCCGGTCTCAGCCTCCCAAATGCTGAGATTACAATTTCAGCTACTACCTGGAGGAGGAGAATGGAGTGGGGTGGAGATGGGTGAGAGGAGCAATAGAGACGAGTGGAAGGTTCTCCCTATCGTTGAGGTTGGGGGTGATGATGGCCCGGACAAGGAAGACAGTGACATTTTCAAATCTCAGATACATTTTCAAGGTGGAGAAGTCAGGACGCGCTAGTGGTTTGGATGTAAATGTGAGGTAGAACCAGTCAAAGGCGGTTTGGCCTGAGCAACAGGAAATGCGTCGGCGCAATTTCCAGCATGGGGCAGACCGTGGGAGGAAGAGGTCGAGGGGATAATGAGTTCAGTTTCAGACATGGTACATTTGAGATGCCCATTACCCATCTAAATGGAGGCACTTCTGAGGTTGGGGCCGGAGCTATTGGCATTTAAAACCACAGTGTCTGATGAAATCACGGCAGGGGCGAGAGGGCTGAGGATGGAGCCTGGTGCCCTCTAACACTTCAAGGTAGGAGCAGGGAGGATTCAGCCGGGAGCATGTGAGGTAGGCAGAAACACAGGAGGGAATGCTGTCTTTGAAGCCAAATGCAGAAAATGTTACCAGCAGGAAGGAGTGCCCAGCTATGTTATGGAAGACAAAAGGTCCCATAAAATCACCATCCTAGTGGCTAAGAGTTCTCTGCCCTGGGTGGGGGCTTCCCCCTGCTTCAGCTAATTTCATGCTCATCCAAGATAAGTGAGTTTTAGTCACTTATTCATGGTCCCACAGCTGGCAAAAACTATATGACCTAATTTCAGAAGCATTCTACAGAATGCCTGACCAGTTTTCCCCCTAACTCTCAAGGTCTTGACAAACAGCTAAGGATGGAGAAACTGCCTCAGATAAGAGAGAGCTCAGAAGTTGCAAGGACGAAATGCAGATAGAATGCCTTGGACCAGATTCTGGAACTAGAAGAGGATAGCAGCGGACAAATTGGCGAAATTCAAAAGAAAGAACTCTGGAGTTTAGTTAGCAGTAACACCCCAATGCTGGCTTGTTTGTTTTGACAAATGCGCCATGGTAAGGTCAGATGTTCACATTAGAGGAAAAGGAAATTCTCTATTATCTCTGTAATTTTTCTATGAATCTGAAATGTGTTCAAAATAAAAGCTTGACTAGAAGCAGTAACAATACTAGCGGTAGTGACAGCAGCAAAAACGATCCTTGGTTCTAGCTCCAGGAAGCTTTGCCTCATTGAGATGCTCAGGGTGCTGGGATCTGTAGGTCATTATCCTTTATTCAATGTGACCACGTCTAAGGTCTCTGCATGTGTGTATGCCTGCGTGTGTGTGTGTGCCTGTGGCTGAGGATCAAACCCAGGACCTCACACATGCTAGACAAGTGTTCTACCACTGACCTATATCCTCTGTTTTGTTTTTAATTTACTTTGAGTCAGAATCTCCTTGAGTTGTCCAGTCTGACCTTCAACTTGCAATCTTCCTTCCTCGACCTCCTCTTTAGTATGGATTACAGTCGTGTGTCACCACGCCCCACTTGCTTTTCTGTTTTTACACCTACATGTGTCCTCCAGCTGAGAGGCAACTTGGTACAGTGCAAAAGATATGGGTTTGAATCCAAGCCAATGTTGGCAGGGCCTCAGCTTCTCTCTTACCTAACCACAAGTAAAGAGAAATTACTTTCTCTCTCAAACCTTTAGTTTCCTGCATTTGTAAAATGCCAAGTGATAATTTGTCTGTCTCCTAGGCTAAGAGTGAGTCTAACTGGCAGCTGAGACAAGCATAGTACGTGCACACAGTAGGTGATCATTAAACATGAGGTATGCCTTTTTTTTCCTTCTTAAGAGCTCAGAACTGAGAGCTCACCCAGCCTCTTTCTTTCCGACAAGAATCTTTCATGTTTAATTTATAGGCCGGTTTAGGTAGTTGCATTTTAAATAATTCATAGCCTTGCTGTTAATATTTGTAGTTGTTGAATTCCTTTAATAAAACATTTAGGGATTTCTTTCCCCCAAAAGTGTATTTCGCCCAGAAAATGATTTGTTTTCTGAAATCTAGGACTTGGCTGCCCTTTATTTTCTTCTCTGTGTCTAATTCTGTCTACTGCTATGCAAGGCAGAGGTGAGAGATGCTAGCCTGGGTTCCGCTCAGCACAGGTGTGCAGGCCGGATGTTGATCACCTGTGGCTCGAGCCTGGAGCAGGAGGATGGGTTCATTTTCCCGGGAACTTCATGGTGGTTAAGAACACCCACTTCTACATTATAGCTGGGTTTGAACTCACGTCTGCTCTTCCCATGGTGTGAGATCTCATCTCTGAGCCTTTGGTAACATTTCTGAGCCCTTGGTCCACCATGTGCAAGTGGGAACAAACTTGTATTTCTGGATCTGATGTACTTCTGGATCTTTCTATTCTGCTTATACCCATGGAGCCTGCTTTTTCTAATCTCTCCCAGCTTCAATCCCTATTTTGCTTATGTTATGGAGCAAATATACTCCCCATGTACTGTTTTCTTGTCACCTTGGTTTGGGTCACTTCTACAAGAACCCCCAGGGCCCTCTTCCTTCCTTCCTTCCTTCCTTCCTTCCTTCCTTCCTTCCTTCCTTCCTTCCTTCCTTCCTTCCTTCCTTCTTTCCTTCCTTCCTCCCTCCCTTCCTCCCTCCCTTTCTTCCATTCTTCCTTCCTGTTGAAGTTAGGGGTATTCTATCTTTGGGCTATACCCCCATCCATTTTTGTTTGTTTTCAAACAGGGTCTCACTAGGTTGCTGAGGGTGTTTCTAGGTTGCCGAGACTGGCCTTGAATCTGTGATCCTCCTGTCTCAGCCTCCCAAGTACTGGGATTACAGCCATACACCCTTACACCTGGCTTCCTGGGCTTACTCCTGGAATCCTGTGGAACTCTGCTGGTTTTGTCACTTCTTTGTACCCCTCGGTTTGAGGGAAGAGAAAGATCGGTTCAGGCATGCTGTGGTGTTTTCTTAAAGGAGACTCCAGCTCCCACCGGAACATCCAGGAGACTCTGAAAGCCAAGGGAAGCTTCACAGGTGCCGACTGTATTGTTCAAAGAATATACTCCCTTTTATAGCACTTATATTTCATTCTCTACTGCCAGAATGGAGACACATGCTGGGTTTCTGCATTTGTAATTGGGGAAGAACAGATGGGAGAGACGCAGTTGGAAGTAATACTGTCATTAAAATAATCTATACTGCTCGTAACTCTCAGGCGTGCACGAGAAGGTGAGGGGTGCCTCGTGGACCAAGTTTCTCCATATCCATTCCTCACAGAGATTATGGGGGGCATGTACCTGAATAGGGTCTGAAAATTCACCTTCTCTCCTGGCATTCCTCTTTAGATCCAGAGCCCCCCAAACAAAGAAAAGAACTGATGATCAGTGGCAACATTTCTTAGTTGAAGGGCAGTGTGGGTGTTCTGATAAGAACAGCTCAGGCAAAGGTATGGAGACTAGACAGTGTGGAAGGTTTTTAATTAATTGTAAGGAAAGCCACCGAGCAGAGAAGAGTTCTAATTATTAAGAAGGAAGCTGACTCAAAGAAGACTTTGGGCCATGGCGATGAGGTTCTGCAATATTAAGGAAGAGGGTGAACAAGAGTTGCTATGGTATGGTAGGAAGAGAAGTGTCTCGAATCAGGTCCTCTTGTGACAGTTACTAAGTAGCTATGTGAACATGGGGAAGGACTTCTCCTTCCTGGACCTCAATTCTCTCTAAAATGGGAACAGAATAGATGATTTGAGCATCCAGAGAGTTGAAGAATGGGTTTGTGTGGAAGAAAACCACCTACCCATGGTGTCAGAGTACTGTGAGCAGAAAAACAGGTTTTCCCTTAGGCAAATTTAATTCTACACACCAGGGTTCATGCCATTGCCCGCAACCCCCCCTTGATGACCCACCGTCAGTGAAGTGTGGTGAGCCATGGAAGCATAAGCATGATCCCATTTTCCCCAAATGAACTTTAGGTATCTAGGGAAGGAAGGCTTAAAGGGAGGAGCAAAATGTGACTGTTGTGTACCAATGAACTCCTAAATGTCTAATCATTGTACTGTATTACTACTCCCTCTTTATAGCTGAGGGAAGTAAGTTCAGAAATGTTTAAATGACTTGCTTAAGGTTAAGTGTGAAGTGACAGATTTTCCATCTAGGCCTTTGATCTGTTATTTTTTTGTTGTTGTTGTTTTTATATGTGGTGTTGCATACCTGTAGTGCCAGCAACTTGGGAAGCTGAGGCAGGATGATTGCTTGAGCCTGGCAAACATAGTGAGACCCCCATCTCAAAATAAAAGGACACAAAAACTTTAAAATGTCATTTTGAGATGTTAGGAGTTTGAGCATAGCTGTTCCCAGTTTGTGGCTGGCAAACACACTTCCCCTGGCTCTTTGCAATTCATTTCTGAACATGGACAAGTCTTGTTTCAAATACTGCCTTCTCCATCTTCCTCCCAACTCCATAAAGTGGGGTGGGTGTTGGATCAGATGCCCTTTAAAGATGCTTTAACTTCCCATCTTGTCCTCCCTAGGACAGCAGCATTTTCTGTGGGTGTAGGAGGACCTTGTTATTGAACACGTATCAGTAGCAGCTCCATATCAGAAGCAGCCCCTCTCCCTGGTCCTCCGTAGCTCTGGTCTGCCAGGCTCAGATGAGTGGGGCCAGCTGGCTTTGCTGTACATGCAAGCTCTAAATAATTTTAATGGCTTAAAAGCTAAAGAGTTGCTTTCCAGCTCCTGTAAGAAGCAGCATTAGCAGGGAGTAATTTAAAGGGAAAAGCATGAAAAGGGAAGATGGAATCATGAAAAGAAAGTGATGAATGGGAACAGCCAACTTCCAAGATCCCTCAAAAAAGAAAAAATCCTGGGTCATGATCCTCCCTGCCCCCATCTATCACAAACCCCTTTCATGCTTTTGAGGCTTTCTTTTAGATTTTTTTATTTTATTATTATTTTTTGTGGTACTCGGGATTGAATCCAGGGGTGTTCTACCTCTGAGCTACACCCCAGCCCTATTTTATTTTGAAAGAGGGTCTCACTAAGATGCTGAGGCTGGCCTCCAATCTGTGATCCTCTGGTCTTAACCTCTGAAGTAGTAGGATTACAACATGCCTCACTGCATCCAGCTCTGAGGGTACCTCAGAGTGAGGCATGCTGATACCTTCTTAATAGTATAGATAAGAATGCTTCACTACTCTGGGTAAGTGAGGCTGTCTCCTTGACCCACTGCTGAATGTCAGCTTCATGGGGACAGGGGGATTTGGGTCTGTTTAGTGTTGCATGCACATTTTCTAGAACACAGCCAGGTCCTTTGTGTGTGTTCATTAATTACTGGGTGAAATGATGAATGCCAACTCTCTGGGTGCACTGAGATCACTGTCTCCATTTTGCAAATAAATACAGTGCAGTTACTAGAGGTTACAGTCTTGTGTTCAAGGTCATGGAACAGATTCTGGTTTATTTGACCTCAAAGCCCACTTTGTTTCTCACTGCATGCCCAGGGACAATACCATCCCTCTTTATTTTCCTACCAAGTCCCCTTTCTCTTCTGTAGGAGGCCCATTGTTCTGCAGCTACTTCCTTCAGGAAGTGTTCCCTGATCACTTCTTTGGAACAGAAGAAAAATACACCCATGAGGCTGTATATTGTTACACTGTCTATAATTGTAAAAAATAAAATAATTTGCAGATCTGATGTTGGCCGGTGCTTCAACACATTGCAGTATATCTGTACTGTGGCTTATTAATCAGTTGTAAAAAGAGTATTGTAGATACTCTAATAATGATGTAATCCACAATCCTCCTTTTACTAACTCAGAAGCCCTCTTCCCCAGGAAGGCTGCTTATTATCTACTCTGAGCTGTGCCTCGGGGCTTTATACCTTGAATAATTATTGTTTACAAAGTATGTGCCCATAACAAATTATAAGCTTCTCAGGAATGGCCCTGTGTCCAATTAATTTTATGTATTGCCACAATGCCTGACTCGTAATTTGTTTTTAATAAACATTTATTCAATAATGACTACTTTATCCCTTGGAGTAATAGATTCAGGGGGCAATTTAGAAGTGCCTATCAACATTTTAAATAATTTTTACTTTATCATATAATTCCATTCAGAACTTAAAAAATAAGCATAGTCACAATGATGCACGTATGAGGCTGTTACTGTTGCATTGTTCATAATAGTCCAAATAAAATAATTTAAAAGGTGCATAACTGACTGGGGGCCAAAGAGATTGCAATGCATTTGCACTGTGAAATATTAATCAGTTGTGAAAAAGAACAACATAGATCTGTATGGAGGTCTAATATGGAGGCATTTTTAAGATTTTGTATAAGTAGGAAATGCAAGTTTCACAGTAACATCCTATTTGGGTTAAAATTTACCTATGCAAATGCATGTCAACAGTCCTGGAAGTAAGCATATTAAATTGCTAAGCTTTGGGGATGGGTTGCAAGTTTAGTGAGGGTAGGAGATTTCTGCTTTTTCACTCTGAAAATACTTCTTAAAAAGAGATGGAGGGGACTTGGAGTGCAGGACAGTGGTAGAGTGTATGGTTAGCATGCTTCTGGCCCTGGGCTCAATCTCTAACATGAGGAAGAGGAGTAGGAGGAGAAAAATATGGTGACTGAAATCAAAACACCCACAGGACATGAAGATGGGAAGGGGTTTTATGGAGCAGAAGCAGTGCAGAATCTGCCACAGACTGTAAGGCTCTTTGCATATATTTCTCACTGACACCTTATAACAAATCCTCAGAGGTAACAATCAGCAATGCCACTTTACAGATAAGGATACGAAGGTTCAGACTCAAAGCCACCCTAACTCTTAAGCTTGCCCCCTCTTTCATTCTAACTGTGTAACAGCAAGATTCTAATCAAAGTCCATGATGCAGATGAAGATTTGGGGACCTGTGCAGATTCCCCTGGCTGGATGTCTGCATCCTGGAAGCTCTTTCCTGTACTGCATCTTTCTTTAATTGCTTTTCCCATCTGGTGGTTATCACCTAACCAGCCAGCTGGCTCCATGCAGGACAAGGGCTTTGCTCCAGGTCTGGGCTGTTCACCAGTAAGTCCACAATGGGAGAGTCACTCCTTGATAGTCTGAGTCAGTATTTGGCCTGCCTTGACTTGGACTTCTTGTCTTTAAAGATGCAGTTGTCTTGGCAAAATCTGATTTCTGAAGAGTGCTGCCATCTCTAGCTTTTGCATAAGGAGTGGGGAGCTTCAGGAAACTCTTTTGTGATGTGACCCAATGTTCACTGATCAAGTTTGGCAGAGATGTACACCAACTTTTACCCCAGGGATGAAGCTTCCTTCAGGGATTCCAATGGGTAGCTGGTCTGCAATGGGGTTGGGGAAATGTCAACAGGAGCCAGAGACAGACACCAAGAATCCAACTTAGAATCCTTAAATCTTGGACTGGGGAAGAAGCTTAGCAAAGGA
This sequence comes from Graphiurus murinus, assembly GCA_004027655.1. NCBI lineage: Eukaryota > Metazoa > Chordata > Mammalia > Rodentia > Gliridae > Graphiurus > Graphiurus murinus. The sequence continues at coordinate 1,960 of PVLC010020544.1, read as the reverse complement.
GATTTTACCAACTCAACGCGTGGCCTTTGTGAAGAGTCTCTGTGAAGCATCTTTGTGGAGTAGCTCTAGGGCCTGTGGTGGTGCCAGTGAGCTCACCATGGCACACTCTTGGCCAGGTCTCACTCAGAGGAGACATTGATGGTGCTCAGATCTGCCTCCCCGGAAACTTGCTCCTATGTGCTAAAGAGCAGGACTCTGGAGCAAAAGTGTGGAAGGGTCTCCTCTGAGCAGTGCCTGGCTCTAAACAATTTGCCCAAGCACCTTAGGAGGCCTGAGGTGGGAGGGGCTTGGAGCCAAGCTCTCAATTTTTTCTTTTATTAATACTGAGGATTAAACCCAGGGGCATTCTACTTCTGAACTATCATTTGGATGTGATGGTGTATGTTTATAATCACAGTTTGCAGCCAGCCTCAGTAACTTAGTGAGGCCCTCTGTAACTTAATGAGGTCCTGTTTATAAAATAAAAAATAATTAAAAAAAAGGGTTTGGGGGGACTATCTCAAAGGTAGAATGCTGTTGGGTTCAATCCCCAGTACCACAAAAATAAACAAACAAATAAATAAGTCTATCTATCTCTTGATAAACTTGTGGGGAGGTCTAAGGAGTCTCCAATGAGAGGAGAAATCCTGATTGCTGTCTTTCATAGAGCTTTTTAACAAGGCGAAAGATGCATTCCTTCCTGCTAGATCTCATCATCTGGGGCTTGGGGGTCTCAGAGCAATCAGAAGTCAGGCAGCTCTTCCTATGCTGAAAGGAAATATGGATGCAAGTGGGCTGCTGAGACCACTAGGTTGCTGAGAGTCTCACTTAAGTTGGTGAGGCTGGTTTTGAACCTGTGATCCTCCTGTGTCAGCCTCCCAAGTATTGGGATTATAGGCATGTGCCATCACACCTGGCCCTTAAATTCTCTATTCCTTGTCAGGCTGCATCTAAAGTGGCAAAGTGTGAACACCATCCTGTCCCATCCATCAGCCCTTTCTCAGGTGGACTCATGACAAGAATGTCATTCTCTGTTATAACATCAAGGCCTACTTCAAAAACAAAAATGTCCAAGAAATTATAATGTCCAGAACCCCTGCTGTAAATAATATTTCTCTCATCAGAGCACCCAAGACCATTTTCAAAATTTTCCTCAAAATATGTTGATACCTACAATGCACACAGAGCCCTTCCTCCCCCAACCCAAAGCTTTCTTTTCAGTGCATATATCCTTGTATTTTTTGGTACTAGGAATTGAACCCAGGGGTTTTCTACTTCTGGACTATATCCGCAACTCATTTATTTATTGTTTATTTTTATTTTGAAATAGGGTATCACTAAGTTTCTGAGAGTCTCACTAAGTTGCTGAGGCTGGTCTCAAACATGTGATTCTCCTGTCTCAGCCTCCCAAGTACTGGGATTACAAGGATGGGTTACCATGCCTGGCTGCGCATTTCCATTTGATGTCTTCGACTATCTCTGATCTTGAATCTCTGTTTTCTCCACCTTCTTTTCACTCCCTGCTTTCAACCTCTTGGTCTTCATAAAACAAGCGTAAGTAATTTGGACATTGCTATTATTCCATCGACCAACTCTTACAATAAGCCTGACCATGCTGTGGATGATAATTTAAATAAAGATTTGATTACTGAGCTGTAGGCATAGTGCTAAGTGCTTTCTTTATATGCATTGCTTTAATTAAATCTTCCACACAATAATGAGCTAGGGATCCTTTTTAAATTCCCATTTTACAGATGAGAAAACAGACTTGGGGAAGTTAATTCAAGGTCACTCACAGTGACAGAGCTGGGATTTCAACCCAGGTGTAGGTGACTCCAAAACCTAACCTCTTAATGACTCTATCAGAGAATAACTCAGAGACATTTAATTAGTTACATGCAGTTTACTATATATGAGAGACAGAGGGTGAGGCTAGCAGGCCATTATTTGGAAATAAACGTAAAAGTGGGATTTGTAATCA
>PVLC010020543.1:0-29136 GCA_004027655.1 Graphiurus murinus | reverse complement strand
ATACAAACAGAACCTCTCCTCCAAATTAACACAGGGTCGGGGCCATTCCAGGCTCCCGTTAGGATGTCTTTCCATAGGACCTTGGCCTGAGGTCGGTCCACACAGCCGGCATGGCGCTCAGCTGCTGACCGGCCCGAAGAATCCAAGGTCAGAAAATTTAGGACAAAGAGAATAACATTGAGTTTGTCTTTGGGGGATTTAAACCACACCCCAATTCCCCCTTTCTGTTTATACAATGCGTTCTTGATGGTGAGATGTGCCCTTTCTACGATGCCTTGTCCCTGGGGGTTATAGGGAATACCATGAGTTAATGTAACATTCATCTGCCACTTTTGGTTTTGTTGATTTTCTGTATTTTTTTTTATTCTCTACTTCATTAATTTCTGTTCTGATTTTCATAATTTCCTGTCTTCTACTAGCTTTGGGGTTAGACTGTTCTTGTTTTTCAAGTGTTTTGAGCTGTGTCATTAGGTTATTTATTTGGTGATATTCTGTTCTTCTTATGTGGGCACTCAGTGCTATAAATTTTCCTCTTCATACTGCCTTTAAGGTGTCCCAGAGGTTTTGATATGTTGTTTCTCTGTTTTTGTTGGTTTTTAGGAATTTTTAGACTTCTCCTCTTACTTCTTCTATGACCCAATCCTCGTTCAGCAGTGTGGTGTTCAGTCTCCATGTGTTTACATGGTTACTCTGGGTCTTCTTAGTGTTGAGTGCTAATTTCACTCCATTGTGGTCTGAAAAGATGCAGGGAATTATGTAACATTTTTTGAATTTGCCAGTGCTTGCTTTGTGGCCCAGAATGTGATCTATTTTGGAGAAGTTTCCATGTGCAGCTAAAAAAATGTGAATTCAGCTGTAGTTGGGTGAAAGAGTCTATATGTGTCTAATAGGTCCATTTGGTTTATGGTATTCTTTAGGTCTGAGACATCTTTACTGACCTTTTGTTTAGAAGATTGGTATAGTGCTGTGAGAGGAGTATTGAAGTCTCCCAATATTAGTGTATTGGTATCTATGTGTGTCTTTATATCATGCAGTTTGTTTTATAAAAGTGGCTGCACTATGTTTGGGGCATAGATGTTGATAATTGTTATTTCCTCTTGCTGGATTGTTCTTTTTACTATTAAAAAATGACCTGCTTTGTCTCTTCTGATAAGCTTAGGCTTGAAGTCTAATTTATCTGATATCATGGTTGCTACTCCTGCTTGTCTTCGAGTTCCATTAGCATGTATTACCTTTCTCCAGCCCTTCACCTTTAGTTTGTGGGAATCTTTGCTTGTAAGGTGGGTTTCTTGCAGGCATCATCTAGATAGATTCTGGGTTTTAATCCATTTTGCCACCTTGTGCCTTTTTATTGGGGAGTTGAGACCATTTATATTCAGTGTGATTATTGAGAGATGATTTTTGATTCCTAACATTTTGAGTTTTGACTTCTGTTTTTGTGGTGTTTATTCTTCTTTGCTTAGTTGTTTGCTTCCTGGAAATTATTGTTTCTCTGGTTCTGACATTTACTTGTTAGTTCTTCTTTGTAGTTAATCTCTTTGAGTATTTTCTCTAGTGCTGGTTTGGAAGACATAAATTCTTTCAGTTTCTGTTTGTCATGGAAGGTTTTTATTTCCCCATCAATTTTGAGAGAGAGTTTTGCTGGGTAGAAGAATCTTGGCTGCAAGTTATTTTCTTTCAGAGTTTGGAATATGTTACTGCAGCCCCTCCTGGCTTTCATGACTTGGTTTGGGAGGTCTGGAGTGATTCTGATTGGTTTGCCTCTTAATGTCACTTGACATTTTACTTTTGTTGCTCTTAGAATCCTCTCCTTAGCCTCTACATTAGTCAACTTGATCATTATGTGGCATGGTGAATCTCTTCTTTGGTCTTGTCTTGAGGGAGTTCTATGTTTCCTGCACCTATGTGTCAACTTTTCTTTCTATGTTTGGAAAATTCTCTGATATTACTTCTTTGAAAAGATTGTTTATTCCATTAATTTCAACTTCTAATCCCTCTTCTATGCCTATTATTCTTAGGTTAGCTCGTTTAAAATTGGCCCAGATCTCATCCATGTCCAATTTATACTGTCAATTTTTTTTTCTAAATTACATACTATGGATTCATTTTGGAATAGTCATCTTTTAAGAGTGATATTCTATTTTCCATGTGGTCTAATCTACTGTTTATTGTTTGTATTTATGCCTTCCCTTCAATTATTGCATCTTTTACATCCTTCATTTCCTTCAAGGCTTCTCTTTGATTCCTGTTCAGGGTGTCAGAGTCTTTGTTTATTTGTTCCTTTATTTCTTTCCAGCTGTCTCTGCATTCTTTCTGGAAGTTTTGTATCATTCCTACTATTAAAGATCTGAATTGGTCTTCTGGTAATCTCTGCCATTCAGTGTTGTTGAGTTCTGTTATTGTGGGGTTGTAATGGCTCATTGATTCTTTGCTTCCCATAGTTTCCCTGTTCTTAAATTTATATCTTTGCTGCTCTTGCAAGCTTTCTCGTCCAATCTCTGCAGTGGGGGTTTAGAGGTGTCTGCTGGTATATACAGGGACAGGTTGTGTTCAGTGGTAAAGGTTGGGTGAGAAGTCACAGTGATGAATTCAAGAATAGGGTAAAGTAGAGGGTATGGTCCAGTGGAATAAGAGGTTGAGTGTGTTCAGGTGATATATGGTAAAGATTAGAGGTAGTGGATATGTCGGGGGATTCTGGTAGTCAATGTAGAGTTTTAGGTGTGGTAGTATGAGATGGTCTTGATATGAGACAGGGAAACAAGGAAAATGAAAAGTGAAATGAAAGTGTTGAGGAGAAGAATGTAGGTGGGAAAGAGGAAGGTGTAAAAGGTATAAGGAGGAGAGTCAACAAACTGAGCAAAAAATTACAAAGCAACCAATCATCAAAACAAAGATAAATAAGTCAAGGCAATACAAAATGGAAACAGAGTAAAAACAAATAAAAACAGAACACAAAAAAAGAAAAAAACCCAACAAGAAACAGAAGCAAAAACCCTGCTAGTTTCTAAGTACAGAGCTGAGTTGGCCTTAGCGGTCCTTTTGGATCTGCATGTATATTTTCAGCTTTTAAATATCTGCCCACTGTATTAGATTTTCAAGCGTGACTCTGGCATTCCTATTTGCTCTCTCTGTCAGTGCAGGCAGGGAGTTCTGCTGGTGCCTCTCCCAAGCCTTTGTCTCTGAGCTCTCCACAGGGCCTGTCTGCATGTCTCTCTGCCTTTGCTGGTGGCTGGAGTGCAATCTAAATGCCGGGCATTACCAGGATGCCTGGAAGTTCTCTATGCCATGCGTGTACTGGGTCCCTCCCGCAGTTCTGCGCCTATCCAATCTCTAGGAGGGCGGGCGACTGAGTGTGTCCTTTGTATAGGGATCTCTGCACCCCGGGGGTACAATCCAACTTACAGATCCCTGCTGCTCTGGCTCCAGTGGAAGGGGCCAGGTGGGTTTCCTCACTGCAGGTGTTCTTGATCACTGTTGATCCTGCGGGAATATGCAGCTTGATTAGGGTGTGGAGTTCCATAGTTGCTTACCCCACCTCTGGTCACTGGGGGTGCAGGAAGTCATTGGGGATCTTGGTGCTAATAGACCCCGCTCTGGGCAGCAGGCAAGATGGCGACTGGCAAGATGGCGGCCACTTATTCATGGAGCGCACCACTGCTGTGCACGTGCACTGGCTCCTTTGTTCTCCCTGGGTTCTGTTCAGCTGCTTTTGTTGCTTTATTCATTTTTTTTTTTTTTTTTTTTTTGCTGCTTTTCTTTTCTTTCTTTCCATCAAGAAACTGCTTTTGCGGCAGTTTTGATTCAAGCTCTGCGGAGCTATGATTTACTGATCACTGAGTACACACCAAGCAGTAGTCAAGGTAAAAGTTGGTGCTCTCAGTGAGCTTGTATGTATATGAGATGGGAGTGTGTGTGGGAGACATAGTATCTGTCTTCCTTTATCCATTCCCTGTTAGCCCCAAATCATATGGGTCCAGTTCAGGCCTTTCCTTTTAGTAGGAGCATCCCAGCATCCCCATACTTTAAAGAAATCTGTGATGCCAGGGATATCCTGGAAACGTATAAGCTTTGCCTCAGGAGCTTGGCCTTTACCTAATGCAATCCTGAGAAGCCTTCCTGGAGTCAGATTCTGCAGGGTGTTTTCAGGCGTGTGCCAGGCAGTGAGTCTCACTGAGCACTTGGCATCAAGCCATGGTTGGCAACAGGAGCCCAGAGAAGAGGAGGTGGCTTCAGGCACTGGGTTTCAATGTCACTAGTGTACCACCAACAGATGCAGCAATGCTTGAATGAATCCTTGGGCCCTGGAGATTTCTCAATTATAGTTCCAGAAGCCCCAAGGGAAGTGGACCAGCATATTGATTTAATGTAAAATAAAATTGCCTGCAAGCTCAGACCTATGGGTTCTATATAACTGATGCTTCTGTTTCTGTGATTAATAGTTCAGGAGCAAACTGGAGAGGGGTGATAGAGTGAGTCATTGCTTAAGTACTGTGATGGTTACTTTTTTATATGTCGCATAACTAGGCTGTGGGATGCCCAGATATTTAGTTAGACATTATTCTGGGTGTTTCTGTGATGGGATTTTTTGGTTTTTTAATTTTTAAATAAGATTGACATCTAAATCAGTAGACTGAATAAAGCAGATTGCCCTTCTTAGTGTGAGTGGGCCTTATCAGATCAGTTGAAAGCATGGATAGGTTTCTTCCAGATATAGTCATCATGCTATTTTTCATCTTTTTCTGGAAACCTTGAGTCTAGATAGCTTTATTGGGATTACTAAACTTTCTCTACTGTGGTGTTAGGGATGTGTTTATAGTTAGATCCAGGCTAAAGAGTTTTCAGAAAGTCAGAATTTCTAGACTAGATGAGCCATCCTCTAGCCAGTACATTAGCCTTTGGGAGGGAAGGATCCAAGCTAGCCATCAAAAGGACCTTGCATTAGACTTTTAACACAGTCAGCCAACTTGACCTTAAAGAGGAGAATACAAGGACCCAGTGAAAATGTAGATGAAAAGTGATCCAAAAAGTGTCTTAAAGTGTATGTACATCCAGCAGTAGTAGATGATAATGGCCCTCTTTCCTGAAGGTTATAGCTATAGAATTTGTGATATAACAGAGCATGACCTGGCTTGAACATACAAGATTCAGGAATGGTACTAGGGAGCTTAAGCAGTGGAAGAGGGGTCACCTGACAAGAGCTATATCCAAGGTATTGGCCACTGTGATATTCAGAGCAGGGAGCAGAGGAGTACTCAGCCTCTCTTCTACCTTCTAGTCTCCATACTAGTGCCTCCTGTTGGCCAAATCCACTGGCAGCCAGACGGCAAGGGATCCCTGAGTTTTGCTGTCTAAAAAAACCAGCCTTCTTTAGGCACAGAATAAGGCAGCATATGGTAGAGAACAGATTCAGAGAGGTACTCGAATGTGGTGGCACATGCCTGTAATCCCAGCACTTGGGAGACTAAGACAGGAGGGTTACAGGTTTGAAGCTAGCCTCAGCAACTTAGCGAGACTCTCAGCAACTTAAGGAGACTCTGTTTAAAAATAAAAATTAAAAAGGGATGGGGGTGTATCTCAGAGGTAGAATGCCCTGGGTTCCTGAGTTCAATCCCCAATACCAAAGAGAGTAACAGAGAGAGGGAAACAGAGAGAGAGAGAGAGGGAAGGGGGATGGGCTGGGCAGTAGCCAGCTTAGAATCTAAATTCTATAGCCTTTGATCTCAGGCATCTCATAAAATTTCATACCCATATATATGCATATATACATATATAGGAAGATATATATATATATGTATGTATATATACATACACACACACACACACACACACATATATATACACACGTATGTATATATATATGAAATTCCCACCAGACATTTACATAGTACCTTGTGTTGGGACCAAATAATACAGGACGTACTATACAACAGAGGAGTTCATTAGAGTTGAGTTGTTTTGATCTAAGCTTCCTTTCTGAAGAGAGCGATTTTTGAGGTGGGCTTGTAAGGAGCTAAAGACATGAATTGGGGTGAAAGGGAAAGAAATTCATGTCACTTGAGCTAGAGAGAATGGTGAGAATGCGTTTTTAGATGTGAAGAGGGATACTGGAAAGTGAATGCTAAGAGCCAGTTGTTAGACGGCCTCAGCTCCCCAGTTGAGTGAAATAGAGGAAGCAATGCTCTCGAGTGTGCAAGTGACATATGGAAAGAGGATAACAACATCAACCATGCACCGGGTAAATTAAGGATGAAATGATAATGAGTTACACTTCCCATAGTAACTTTTCATATACATTATGTCGTTTATGCCTCCACACAATCTGATAGGGTTGGGAATTTAATCATCTTTATCATCTTATCCTAGGAAAAACTGAGGGTCAGGGAGAAACTGATAACTGTGTTATTGTTCAAAAATATTTTCTGTTACTACCCATGTGGCTTCTCTTTATCAGTTTCTCCTTACCAGACAACTTTCTGATTACACTTGTTCAATTGACATTAAGACTAGTTACATGACTCATGACTTTTTTTTTTTCCCGCCAGTAAAATGTGAGTGAAAGCAACACCTGCATGTCCAAGCAGAAGCTTTAAGATCTGTTGCACGCTTCCTCCTCTGGTCTTCTCCTTCAAGATAGAGGCTTCCCTGTTAGCCTGGGTCTTAGAGTGAAGAGGGTCTGAATGGATCTATAGCCAATAATCCAGAGGACATGTAAATAGAGCAGGAAACAAACCTCTGTTGTCACAAACATTGAGATGCAGGGTCATTTGTTGATGCAACATAATGTAATTTATCCTGATTGATAAACAAAGGATACTAATTTTTTTCCCAGTTGCCAAATTCAGAATATTCTGTTTAGTCATTATTGTACTTGACTTCCCTTTCATATTTAATACTTGATCACTCCTTCCTTTGTGAAATACTTTCCTTTGTGGCCTCTCCTCTTTTTCTTCCTACTCTGTGTCTGTTGCTCTGGCTCCTCTACCTCTGTTCCCTCCTTCAGAGCTGTTGTCCACCCATGTCCTGGCCTTGGACCTTCTTACCAAGATGGGCAATTACATTTATGCTTCTGATCTTATCAATACATGTATGGGTCCAATAGAAATTGGAGTGGGAGGTTGGGAACTCATCATATTTACAGCTCTGATTCCGAGCTTAGGGGAACATCAGATCATGTCTAAAGGAAACAGGGAGCACAATCTCAAGGGAATTTTAACAGGTTATCACATGGAAGTTTAAGGTAAAATGAGCAGAGATGTGGAACCACGTGAGGATGGAGAACCAAGAGGAGAGTGATCCTGCCCTTGATACATTTCCTTACTATGTCAAAGGCTGTGCTGGACCACAACTCGTTTAAGTACTGGACAGCTTTGGGGATATTGGTATTGTCAGAGTGTGGGAAATGTGGAGAAGGAAAAATGAAAATTCTTAGAAGCACAACAAATTCCTACAGGAGGAAGTTGGATCTCCACTGGACCATGTTCTGTAGGTTGTGGGCAAGGGGGATGTTCCACAAATGTGCAAGGCTCTCCTTAGAACTTCAAATTGAACATGCCTTGTACTGGTTTAATTTCTCCTCCTCAACCCTGATCTAGTCTTCCTTCTGAATTCTGGTATTCAGGGGGTATTTGGAGGTGTGTGTGTGTGTGTGTGTGTGTGTGTGTGTGTGTGTGTGTGTGGTGATAGGAGGACTTTTTGTATGTTGCAACGATGAGGCAATATTAAAATACTATTGGCATTTAGTGGATTGCGGCCAAGGAGGCCAAATATTTAAAAATGCAAGCAAGTCCCACACAAAGAATTTTCCTGTACAGAACACCACTAGCACCTCTATTAAGAAACACTATATGACTTTCATCCTTGGATACTCCATGGCCTAAGTCGTCCAAAATCATCCAAAATCTTGTCCTCTGCCTCCCCCCACCTTATTTAAGCTGCCACTAACTTCTATTAATTCTGCTTCCGAAGTATTCTTCAAATAAACATACTTCTTTTCATTTCTAAGTCATCTTCTCATCTCTTAACTGGGCTCCAAGCTCTGGTTGGCAGAAACTCCGCCGGCCAAATATGCACCCCATGCATAGAACATGCTTCACATTATTCATTGAATGAATGTGTTTAAGAAAACAGCCTCTGCACCTTTCTCTTCTTAAGAGTGAGCATTCTCAAATGCGTATATGATTGGGCTACTCTTGTTTTTAAGTCCCTGATGTGTCCTCCATCATATTCAGAGTAAATGTCAAATACTTCATTGTAGAATACAGTCCCCACCTTACATTCCAGCATCATCCCTACCATTCTTCTGTAAGAACTCTTTGACAGTGTTGTAAAACTATCAGTGGGTCTTCTGACAGTTTTTGACTTTGTGTGTTCTGTTCTTTGTGCTAGAAGTACCCTTTCTTCCCTTCTGTGAACAGCTAATGCCCAACTCCAGACCTAGGCAAAGTGTCGTTTCCTCCTGGAAGCCATCCCTGGTGGCCTCTTCCATGAATGGCTGGACTCAGACCTTTACTAGACCTCCAAGTGTCTCTATCACATGCCCCTATCACACTGCATGTCAATTGCTGTTCTCTCGGCCCTCGGCCCCACTAGATGCTTTGATCCTTGCAGCTTGTGGCAGGCACTGTTTCTTTCATTTCTTGATCTCCTGTGTCTTGTGCCACTCATAACCCAAGTCACTCAATTGGTACTTGTTTGTCTGTTTGAAGAAAGTTGCCCAAGACCACATAATGATGGAGTTTTAGTACTGATATCAATCAGATCTTCAGATTCAAATGCATCCCACTGTCTCTCTCTTTTTGTTAATATTCTTTTATTGGTGCATTGTAATCACACATCATAATGAGGTTGACAGTGATAGGCACATACATGCACACAGCACTTGATGTTTCCCTCTGGATCCCACCCACTCTCCCCCTTCTCCCCCTCCCCCATACATACTGTTGAGGTTGGCATTGATAATTCTGTATATGTACACAGCATTATTTGAATTGTTTCCTTCATCAAGTCTCCCCCACCTCCGCTAGACCCTCTCTTTCCCTCCACTGAAGTTTCTCTTCTCTTGAAAAGTCCCCTTTGTTTCTCAATTTCCCTCTAGCTTCCACATATGAGAGAAAATATACAACTCTTCACTTTCTGAGACTGGCTAATCTCACTTAGCATAATATTCTCTAGTTACATTCATTTTCCTTCAAATGACATAATTTTGTTCTTTATAGCTGAGTAAAATTCCATTGTGTGTATGTACCACAGTTTCATAATCCATTCCTCTGTCTCTTATACAGCTTAGAAATAAGGAAGCCAGTTGTTGGCTTGATGAATTCATTCCAGAATGAGGGAGAAAGAATAAATAGATTTCACTCAACTGTCAAGAGTATCTGTTGAACACTTATTATGTCCGGGAACATAGATAAGAAAAAAAATTTTTGGAAGGTGCAACAGACCTAAGGGATGGATTTTGCTTGGCTGTGGCAGGTGAGGAAGCATCACCAGGGGAAATCCCAGAGTCACATGGGTACTACCCTAAGACCAGCCACTCAAACCAGTGATGGTTCAGCCTCAGAAATTCAGTAAGTTGCATAAAGTTAGAATGAGTATTGGCTACCACCAGAAATAGCTCCAGGGACTCCTGCGCAGCCAGCTTCTCTTGTCACTCTGTTGGGGTTGGAGATGAGCTACTAAAGGAAGAATGTCTAGAAGGTGTAGCCAAGTTTCCCTCCCATCTCGGTCATCAGCCAGAAAAAAGGAGCCTGAGTTCCCAGGAGGAAATCTGGTCTTAGAACGTGTTGTTTATCAACAGCACCACCTGGTACATCTTTAGTCACTGATTTCTTTTAAAAGTGGGGATGGGAGCTAAATAAATAGCAGCTTATCATTTCAAACACCTGGATAGTAGAAGGTCAGCAAGCTAGGGACCCAGAGGTCACTGAAAATCTAAGACCTGGAGTCTTGATAGTGTCTGAGTTGTGGAAACTGCATCCTCCAAGTCACAGTCCCCTTGGGACTCCTTCAAGGACAAGTAGGCAGGAAACAGGAGCACAAAAGCCAAGATCCAGAGAATACTCCGAGCTGAAAACATCATGGGGCCTTCCTGCCTTCTACACTGGATTGCCACAAGTGACCTCAGCAGGTTAAAAGCCTGTCGCAGGGTTTTGACAGGTGCCAGGAAATTGCAGGAAGCTGAGTGTGAAGTCCTAGTTATGAAAGAGATGGTTAATTTTGCAGTAGTGACTAATATTGGCTAGTAGAACCTTGTGGAAATGTGCAAATCAAGAGTGAATGAGAGGCTGTGTAGAGTGCTTGCCTAGCATGCACAAGGCTCTGGGTTTGATCTCCATCATTGCAAAAAGAAAAAGGAAAAAAAGAGTTAATCACAGCCAGCCAGATCAGTAAAATGTCATATTCCTATTTTGATTTCCTCACCAAGGTTTTACTAGGACAGTGGGACGCACAATAAAATGAATTTCAGCAGAGAAAATAAACTTCATTAGTTACTAAATATGTTGCTTTTGGAAAGTTCGTGTTTATATCTTTTTTCCCCTAAAATTTTAATGATCTCAGATCAGTTTGGTTTCTCAAATTTGACTTGTAAAACAGTGTTTCAATTTTTTTGTGTGCAAGATAAACTTATGGAAGACTGCCTTAAAGTCATTAACATGAGCAATATTTTTAAATTAATTTATGTTTTATATTCTGTTCCCAAAGTTTTAAAACTTTTTATTCTCAATGGAATTAATTGAACTCACACACATGCCTGGATTTGGCTTAGCCTGCACATTGGACCTTGATGCCTACAGGTTTTGTACCTGTGCATTCCACTTACAATGGGCTACCTTCCTTTAACAGAACTCAGACCGAAGCAAATTGCTGTAAAGCCCTTTTCTAGAGTTGAGGTGGGGGTGAGGAAAACATCCTAACATTCTTAATTGGAAAGTATAAGAAGGAGAGTGGCTACTAGCTAAGTAAGCATTTAGTTAGATCTTTAAAAGTCAGGGAAAACAAGAGGGTACAGCACCATTTTACCACCTACAGTTGTTGTGTTGTTAGTAGTAAGCAAATCAAGTCTTAAGTATTCTTAAGTGGAAGCTCAAGTAAAAATACATACCTTGGAACAGGTTTTGTGGAAGGTTGAGAGATTTAGATTCTGCCAGTCCAGGAAGGAAGGGGATTCCATATATAAAGGGCATCCATGGAAAACATCTTGTTTCCAATTCCTAGGAGCACTCCTTCAGGAAATGGACAGGAGTTGTTGCTTCACTTCTGTGAATCAAGGACAGGAGAAGGAGAGGGAGAGGGAGAGGGAGAGGGAGAGGAAGAGGGAGAGGGAGAGGGAGAGGAAGAGGAGGGAGAGGAAGAGAGAGCCCTTAGGGTAACTATTAAGACAAGCTCCTGGAACTCCTCTTACCATCCAGGTGTTTTGGTTTTCAATACTTCCAAAGAAAGTCTATATCCCCAAATGCTAAACACATTAAGGGGTTGAGAAGCTCATATTTCCATTGCACTTAACTTTTTATTTAAAGCTAAGCTTAATTTCACTCCTTGCTCCCAACTCTGACATAGAGGACTATACCTGTGTGCATGCCAGAAGATTTAATTGCCAGGGAAAGACAAACTTTTAGGTGAAGAGCCAGGCATATAAAGTTGTCTCCTTCTTGGCACAGCCACTGTGTTTGGGCAGGTTTGATGCCATGGTCTGAGGAATGCCTGGCAGGGAGCATGACTGTTACATGTGACCCCCCTGGTTTTAGATGGGGGGACAGACAGGCTTATTGGTCTGAACTCGCCTTGAGAACAACTGTGTGCAGCACCCTGGGGGCGGAAAGTTGGGGTACTTGAATGCTTGAAATGGTTTATTCAGGAGCCAGGTATCAAAGTAGCAGCAGAACAGCCATGGTGGTGGTAGTGGTAGTGGTGGTAAAAAGCCTTCAATTGAAAGCCAGAAACAAGGAACTAATATCTGAGACAAAGCATAGCAGAGACAGTCTTACAACCTTCCTCTGTAGCTTATTGGGTACAGGCGTCTGTCTGGGTTTGAATCCCAAGTTATTAGTTAATGACTATGGGCAAGCTATTTAGCTTCTTTAGTGGAATGGCGTACTAGTGCCTACCTTGTAGAGTTAACTGAGGATTACTGAAATGGTGCATGTAAACAAGTGTCACTCACACCCAGGTGAAGGCAGGTAGACGGGAGCACCTAGCATCAACTGTCCCCCAGGCTGCATCCTGGCACCAGCTCACCGTGTAATTGTTGTGCCGCTTTCTAGTTGTGTGGCCTTGGGCGGGATACTGAGCATTCTGTCCTTTGGTTTGTTCTTCTGTAAAATCTGCTAGGCTTGTTGGGGAATTAAATGAGTTAATATTTGTGAAGTGCTTAGAAAAGTACCTGGCATAGAGTAGGCATGATGAGGGCTTATTAAATAAACAAAACAGAAAAGGGTGCCTGGAACATCTAAGAGTTTAATACATGTTAGCTGTGACTAGATACATGGTCACCTTCAAGGAGAACTTGGTTGTGTTCTGAGCTCGACTGGAATGAGAATTTGTGGAGTCAGCCGGGGGATAATGGTGAGAGAAGGTGACTGTGTGGGTGTAGTGGAGAGGGGTGAGAGAACGCTAAGACATCCCTTTGAAGACTGTCCCTTTTCAGTGTAGTAGAAGAGCAAAATGGAGGCCTAAGGCAAAATTAATTAATCTTATTTATAGCCACGTATTTGTCATGATTAAATAATTAAATTTTTTCTGGAACCATTGTAAAGAATAGGAGCCTAACCATATAGAATTATTGGACCTTTGAAAACGATGGTACCATTTCTGTAATGTTTCATCTGCTTTGATCCTTAAAATGTGCTCCTTTTTAGTTGGTTTTAATGGAACTCCTGCTGCTGATCAGGAAGCATCTAATATGAAGTTGCCTTGGACAAAATTGAGTTACCGAAGCATGTCTTTTGAAATACAAAGTTATTTTTTAAAATGAAGAAACCATTGGCCCATGTACGAAAGATAGAAAGGTGGTAGAAATGCCTATTCTTTTCTTGACTTCTCTCCGAGATCTGGAAGGCCATGAATCAGAGCCACGGAACCCAGGAGAGGGAGGGGTACCAGCAGGATTCTCCTCCTTTCTATAGGTACCCTGAACCTGCTTCCTGTTTTCCATTTTTGGATCAACTATCCTGTTCCCAGTGAGGCCAAACTGGTTTGTGTCATGGACTCTGGACAGCCCCCGTCAGCATCTCCATGAGGGTTCCAGACCCTTGTCTGGCTCTGCAGAGCATGGTGCTGTGACTGTCTAGCACTGCCTTCGGCAGGCGGAGGCGATGATGTGAGGAGTGTGGTCTGCACATTTTATTTTGACGTCCCTGCCCTACATCCTCTGTCTACCCGAGAGGCAAGATAGCAGAGCAGCCCCAGCTGTGACGGTTAGAAATGTTTCTCAAACTCTCAATGCTTCAACCTCCACCTGGAACATGGTGAAACCGCAGTAATAATTAATACATACCAGGCCCTTCTTTAAGCATTTTACATATATTAATTCATCTAATCCTCACACTTTATGAAGTAGGGCTATTGCTATCCCTTTCTCCAAATGCAACTGAGGCTCAGAGTCATTCACCATACCAGCTAGGAAACAGCGTGGCTCTTCTTTAGAAATATGACTCCACATGCACATGGAAAATACCCAGCCCATGTCAACTGTTTTGCTTTTATTTCTGGATTACAAGAGCTTCTGGAAAGAACAAGCATCTGTAGAGGGAACAAATAGGAAATGGTAGTGGATTCTGTCACAGTCTTCAGCTGTCACCTTCTGCCTAATTCTCATGTCACTTTGGAAAAATATATTAACATTCAGATGGTGTCCACAGCAAATTTCTTCAAGCCCCAGATAGTTTGCAAAGCACTTGTATGTTGCTATCACTGTCTATCTTCATCACTGTGTGATATGAGCAGGGACCTTCATTTTTGTTAGGAACTTTAATTTTACCTGGGACCTTTATGTCTTATCAGAAGATGGCACAGACAACTTCTTTCGGTTCCACTTTGAAGATGCTTTCTAGCATCCTGTACATCTCGAGCTCACTGGTCCCTAACGAGCGGTCCTTGGACCACAGTTTCAGCAACACTTAGGAACTTGCTAGATATGAAAATCTTCTGTTCTCACCTCAGACCTTCTGAATCAGGAACTCTGAGGATGGGGAGCAGGACCCTATGTTGTAATGGGCCTCCAGGTGATTCTCTTACTCACCTTTGAGGACCACTGCACTATTTGCACTTCTTTAAGGAAGTCAAGATAACCCAAATGAAATTAAGGCTCAGAGTAATTGACTATGCCAGCTAGGAAATATATGATGTTTGTCATAAAAGGTTTAAAAGATATAAATAGAGGAGATAGAGGAGTTTTGCTTAGTGAAAACTCTTCAGAGAGTTTTCAATAAACTTAAGAAAAAACATTTCAAGAAAGAGCTCTTGCAATTTGAATGTTTGGGGAGACATCTCCAATCACCAGAGAGGGACAAACAGAGAGCTTAGGTCTAGCCACACCCATAGAGCAGGCAGGAGAGATTCTTGTTTTGGATCAATAAAGGTGGAGTTTTAGGGGCCACTAAATAGATTTCTTTTCCTTCCTGAGTTTATGACTAATTAAGAAATGAGACAGAGGAGTTAAAGGGAGGTCAAACATTATTGCTGGTAGAGCCTGGGATGGAAAGCTCATGTGTTCCAGATTTATTTTTCCTATATAACAAATAACTCCAGAGCAATCACTTAATATCAACCATTTATTTGCTTGTGATGTGGAACATGGGTACATTGGAGTTGAGTCTTGCCCATGGATGTAATCAAATGGTGGTGGGGAGTAGGAACATTACCCCCACAGGTCTAGCACCTATGATGGAAGATTCCAGCAGCTGGGGCTGGGACAACATTCTTTCTCCACCCCTTCCAATATAATCTCTCCATTTGGTGACCTCAGGGTACCTAGATATCTTTCATGGTGACTGAAGGGTCACGAAGAGAGAATTCCCAGAAAAAACAACAGGAGCCACATGGCTTTTTAATTCAGCCCAGGATACATGCTGCTCCACTTCTGCAGGATTATTTATTTAGGTGGTCACAGAGTTACTCCTAAGAGAGAGAAAACAGACTACACTTTCTGATGGGAAGAATGTCAAAGAATGTACAGACATGTTTTTAAACCACCAGAGTGTGCTGAAATAGGTGTCTCTAACACTTTCTACTCTGAACTGAACATGGCCCTAGGTTGTAATTCACCTTTCATTTTGATGAAGACCAGGTTATTTATTTTTCTTTTGTTGTTCATGTTTTTGCTGTCATATCTTAGAATCCATTAACAAATATGAGGTCATGATGATGTACCTGAACATTATCTTTTATGAATTTAAATGATTAGTTCTCGTATTTAGGTCTTTGATCCATTTGTAATTAATTTTTGTACATGATGTGAGATGTGATGTTGTGGAATTTGTATTTTGTCTTTATCTCTGTTTCCTGGAATACAACTCCTCCTCAAAGGTGATAAGTTGTTGTTTTTTGTTTTTGTTTTTGTTTTTTTAATGTGCTAATGAATCGACTGTTGGCTGGCAGCCCCTAAGTTGTTTCAGGATGGAGGCTGGTCAGAAACTTCCAGGCATGCTTAGAGTGGTAAGATTTTCTGTCCCATCCCTCAACCTATGGGTAGAAGAGAGAAGATAAAGGGTAAGTCAATCACCAATAGTCAATGGTTTCATCAATCCTGCCTATGTAACAAAACCTCTATAAGAACTCAAGACAATAGGACTTCTGGATAGCTAAACGTGTAGAGGTTCCTAGGAAGTGCCATGCCCTGAGAGAACATGGAAATTCCCCGCCCCTATCTGCCATACCTCATCCTAACTCTTCATCTGTATAATAAACAAGTGAACATAAGCGTTTTCACAAGTTCTATGAGCCATGTAGCAAATTAATCAGGCTTGAAGAGTGAGTTATGGAAACTTTGACTTATAGCTGGTTTGTTCAAAACGCAGGTGAAACAACCTGGGATTTGCTATTGTCATCTGAAGTGGGAGGGGGAAGTCTTGGAGATGGAACCCTCAACCTGTGGGATCTGATCCCTTCTCAAGGCAGATAATGTCAGAACTGAATTGGATTAGAGGTTGCTCAGCTGGTGTCTGCTACTGAAGAACTGCTTGCCTAATTGCTTGCTGTTTGGTGTGTGGGAGAACACTCCATACATCTTGTGGTGGAAGTGATTTGTGTTGTGAGTGTATAGCAGGAGAAACTGAATCTGAGTTTTGTTTTCTCAAAGTGAGAAAAGAATTTAACTATTCCTTGGCATGTGAATATCCACTTGCCTCAGCATCATTATTTATTATTTGTTTATTTAATTGATGCATTATAATTATACATAATAGTGATATTTGTTGTGATATAGATGTATGTACACATAACATAATTTGGTTTTTAAATTCTATAGTAAAGGTAATTGTTGTCTTTATTTCATCTCTGATTGTTTATTGCTAGCATATAAAATATAATTGATTTTTGTATATTGGTCTTGTATACTCAAACTTGTTGAACTTGTTCTAGTAGTTTTTAGTGAATTACTTAAAATTTTCTATGGAGAGATCATGGCATTTGTGAATACTAGTAAATTTATCTGTTCCTCTCCAACCTAGATATATTTCATTTCTTTTTCTTATCTAATCCAGGACATATCCAGGACAATGTTGGATAGAAATGGAAAAAATAGACATTCTTTTTTTCTTTTCCCTTATCTTAGGTAAAAGAATCTTGTTTCTCACTCTAAAGTATGATGTTACCTGTGGGTTTTTTTTTTTGGTAGAGATTCTTTATTGGGTTTAGGAAGTTCCTTTCTCATTCAAATGTTTTTAGTATTTTTTCCTCCTAAATCATAAGTATTGGATTTTGTAAATTTTTTCTCTGTTTATTGAGATCATGTGGACTTTTCTTCCTTCTAATGACATGATGTATTACATCAACTGATTTTTTAAGTGTTAAATTAACCCTGCAATCCTGTGATAAATCCTGCTTCAATAAGGTTATCACTTATAGTCAGGAGATATGTTCCATAGATAGTACCATAGATAGTACCAAACCCTAAATAGACTATTCTTTTTCCTATACATATATACATACATACCTATTAAAAAGCTTAATGTATAAGTTAGGCAAGGTAATAATAATAATAGTAAAATAGAATAATAATAATAGTAAAATAGAATAATTGTAACAATATAATTATAGTAACAGTTATGTGAATGTAATGTCTCTTTCTCTCTGTAAATCTTACAACCTAAGCATATGATTTTTCCCTTTTTTTTTTTTTTTTTTTGCAGTACTGGGGATTGAACTCAGGGACATTCTACCTCCGAGCTATATCCCCAGCCCTATTTTTTTTATTCTTTATTTTGAAACCGGGTCTCACTAAGTTGCGGAGGGCCTCACTAGGTAGCTGAGGCTGGCCACGAACCCAGATCCTCCGATCTCAGCCTCCCAAATGCTGGGATTTCAAGCGTGTGCCACCATGCCCGGCTTTTTCCCTTTTTTTAAGTAAAGAACTTTCACATCTTTGCTTAAAGGAAGTGCTTTATGGCTTCTTTTGACATAATTGAATCTCCAGCATCGCTTCTCTTGCACTTTGAGGCCATTCGTATGTAAAATAAAGTCTGCTTGAACACAAGCATTGCAATACTGCCAAAGTCAATCTGACAACCCAGACATTTAAGTAATTATTGTGCAGGTAACATATACAATACGGATACATTAGACAAAGGGATGATTTACATCCCAGGCAGGTGCACGACTTTATCACACTACTCAGAATGGCAGGTAATTTAATACTTATGAATTATTTATTTTGGGAAGTTTCCATTTAATACTTTTGAACCTTGATAATTGAAACTGCAGAAGGCAAGAATGTAGGCAAGAGAAGACTACCATAATTCTTTTTACATATTGCTGAATTTGGTTTGCTAGTATTTTGTTGATTATTTTTTGCTTCTATATTCATAAGAAATACTAATCCCAGCATTTGGGAGGCTGAGACTGGAGGATCCAGGTTCGTGGCCAGCCTCAGCTACTTAGTGAGGCCCTCCATAACTTAGTGAGACCCTGTTTCAAAATAAAGAATAAAAAATAGGGCTGGGGGTATAGCTTGGAGATAGAATGCCCGTGAGTTCAATCCCCAGTACTACAAAAAAAAAAAAAAAAAAAAAAAAGGAAATACTAGTTTATAGTTGTATTTCTTGTAATGGTTTTGTTTGGGTTTGGTACCAGAATAATACTGATTTCACAGTTGAAAAGTTTGCTTTTATATTTTTTGGAAAAGTTTGTGAGAAAAAATTGGTACTAATTCTTTAAATGTTAATAGAATTCAGTAATGAAGACAACTAGACTTAATATTTTCTTTGTGAGTAGATTTTGTTGTTGTTTTGTTTTTTTCAGTACTGGGACTTGAACCCAGGGGCATTCTACTTCCGAGATCCATCCCTTGTCCTATTTTTTATTCTTTATTTTGAAACAGGGTCTCACTAAGTTGCACAGAGCCTCTCTAAGTAGCTGAGGCTGGCCACAAACCCAGATCCTCCTGTCTTAGCCTCTCAAGTACCTTTGTGAGTAGTTGTAAAATTATTAACTCAATATTCTTATTCCCTATATATCTATTCAGGTTGTGTATTTCTTCTTAATTAGTTTCAGTAGTCTGTGTCTTTCTAGAAATCTACTCATTTTAGCTATCTCATTTACTTGGATACAATTGTTCATAGTATTTATTTCTAATCCTTTTTATTTCATAAAGTTGGTAGTAATGTCCCATTTTTCATTTCTGAGTCTTTTTCTTTTCCTTTGGAAAAATATAGCTAAAGGTTGAATTTTGTTGAATTTTTCAAACAACGAGTTTTTTATTAGATTGACTTTGTTTATTGTTTTTCTATACCTTACTTCATTAATTTACATTATAATCTTTATTATTTTCTTCATTCTACTCAATTTGAATTTAGTTTATTCTTTCAGTATCAAAAGATGAAATGGTAGGTTATTAATTTGAGGCCATTTGTTCTTTTTTAATATAGGTATTCACAGTCATAAATTTCCTTCTGAATAGTGCTTTAGGTACATCCTATAAGTTTGATATGCTATGCATTCATTTTCATTCATCTCAAAGTACTTTCTAATTTCCTTCTGACTTTTTCTTTTCTTTATTCTTTTTTTGTGATTTAGGAGTATGTGGTTTAATTTCTGCATATTTCCCAAATCTCTTTCTGGTATTTATTTTTAATTTAATTTTATTAAAGAAGAGAATATACTTTGTGTAACTTCAAATGTTTGAAATTTATTGAGGTTGTTTTATGGCCTAGTTCATGTTCTATCTTGGAGAATGTTCTATGTGCACTTGAGAAAAATGTATATTATGCTGTTGTTGGGCGGAGTATTCTAAAGATAGCTGTTAGGTCCAGTTGGCTTATCAATTTTAGTTTATTTGGTTTATTTTTCCTGACATCTCAATGAGATTTATG
The DNA here is from genome assembly GCA_004027655.1 of Graphiurus murinus. Taxonomy (NCBI): domain Eukaryota; kingdom Metazoa; phylum Chordata; class Mammalia; order Rodentia; family Gliridae; genus Graphiurus; species Graphiurus murinus. The sequence continues at coordinate 9,613 of PVLC010020543.1, read as the reverse complement.
TATGTTTGTAACATGATGAATCTGGCATATACCCATTGTTTATGTGGCTTGACCTCCATTATCCTTGTAATACTCTTCTGGTCACTAACTCTCAGTCATGTGCTTCAGATGAAGTTGACTCCATTGTTGGCTCCAGGAGTAGACGTACGACCAGTCTGACCCAGGTAGAACATTGCATCCCCCAGTGCAGATACTGGGTTAAGAAAGAGCATGTGGATCAAGCATAGCCAATCAGCTCTATTGGAGTTTATCCTAGACTGTTTCTTGAGCAAGAAGAAACTAGGAGTTTTCTCTTCCTGATGGATAGATACTGTCAGGATATAATCCTGAAGCTTCCAAGGGCAATCAAAAGAGTAGAACCAGCCAAATGGAAATTGAACCAACAAACAGAGAGAAAAGGCTGCAATTTAATGGCATCTTTTGAAACTTTGGATCAAACTAGATCTGAAACCAATAATCTACCTAGACTTTTACATTATGTAAGCCAAGAAATCCCCTTTGGGCTTATGCTAGAATGAGTTCGTTTTCTGTCAAAGTTAGAAGAGTTCTGGGTTACTAATAAAGCATGATTATAGCTAAAGAATAGGTGAGTGGACAAGCCGGGCGTGGTGGCGCACGCTTGTAATACCAGCATTCGGGAGGCTGAGACCGGAGGATCCGGGTTCTCGGCCAGCCTCAGCTACCTAGTGAGGCACTCCACAACTTAGTGAGACTCGGTTTCAAAATAAAGAATAAAAAAATAGGGCTGGGGGTGTAGCTCGGAGGTAGAATGCCCCTGAGTTCAATCCTCAGTACCGCAAAAAAAAAAAAAAAAAAAAAAAAGAATAGGTGAGTGGACAAATTTGAAAGTAAATTAGAATTTATAGGACAGTTTTAATTCTGCAGTCATTTTCCCCTTGGTTATTATTGACATCTGTCTGAAGGGACATTGACAATCCACATTTGTAACGGAGTGACAAGAAAGTCATTTTTATGATTGTCTTCTCTTTTCTCACTCCTGCTCTTCCTCCTATACTTTTTAATTTGTTATGACATCACAATCATCCAAACTAGAAACTCAAGTCTTTATTATTCTTTTCTCTCCTCATGCCTCACATTCATTTCGTCATGGAATTTGAAAAGTTCTAGCTTAGAAATGTTTCTCAAACCTGCCTGTGCCTCTCTGCTTCCTGGGACTCTCTCCTCAAAAAAATCAGCAACAGCAGCCAGGCGTGGTGGCGCACGCTTGTAATCCCAGCATTCGGGAGGCTGAGACCGGAGGATCCGGGTTCGCGGCCAGCCTCAGCTACCTAGTGAGGCACTCCGCAACTTAGTGAGACTCGGTTTCAAAATAAAGAATAAAAAAAATAGGGCTGGGGGTGTAGCTTGGAGGTAGAATGCCCCTGAGTTCAATCCCCAGTACCGCAAAAAAAAAAAAAAAAAAAAAAAAAAAAATCAGCAACAGCAACAACAACAACAACAAACATTTCTCACACTGTTATCTGAGTTACTTTACTATGTAACTCAGGCCTATCCCTAATGTCTGTGGGACCCAAAGAACTGTTAAGATGGAGGCTCCTGGTCTATTGCTCAATCTCTTGTTTTCCCAGCTCATCACTCTGTCCCACTGAAAAGGACCTGGCATACACATACATGGACATCCTAACCTATGTATCCAACCTCTTTCCAAATCCCTAATAAACAGCCACTCCTTGCACCTGGAGGACAGACCTGTGAAGCCTTGCACATTTTACAAATTCTAAAAGCAAGTTTGAAATTCTTTGAAAGGGGAATTTTGGTTCCTGAGCACTCAGAGTATGATCTAGAAATGGGGAGGACTACAGGTCCTCATTAGACACATCTCATTGGCCCTGTGGACTTCTCACCTTGTAGAGATCAGAGATCGGTATATCTATAGAAAGGCCAGAACTGGGTCTCCTAAAAGATAATTCCAATGGAGGGTGCTGTTATCTCAGTCTAAGGGTGGTACTATGCTACTCCTCCTTGTAAATTCTCAAGTTCCATCTTTCAGACCACTGAATTGCATCTGAACTCCACTCCTAGGTAGAATTAATTGCTTTCTCATGTTTTGATGACCCTCAGTTCAACTCTTGAATGTACTTGAATGCTGTACACTAAATAAAAAATTGTATTCCATAACTATTTCTTGTTTGCATTTCTCTCTTCCTTTTAAGATAGTAAACTCCTTGAGATGAAATAGCCATTCTCTATTCAGAAAATAGCATCCTTACTTCTTCATTTTAGAAAATTTCTCTCTTCTGCACTTGCAGAGTTTCCTGCTCTACTGAGATTCAAGCAGTAGTTGACCCTGTCCCTCTAGCAATAGCCATTGGCAGTTGAGTTAATAAAGTTCTTCACCCATTAGTTTTTTCTTTTTTTAAATTGGTGCATTGTAATTATCCACCATAGTGAGGTTTGGAGTGATAGAAACATACACATACATGTTGCATTCATTGTTTCCCTCTGGATCCTTCCTTGCTCCTTTCTCCTTCCCATAGATACTATTTACATCAACATAAATGACTTCATATATGAATAAAGGATTATTTGAATCGCTTCCATCATCAGATCTTCCTCCCTCCCTCCCCAAATCCCTTTACTATTCTACTACTGTTTCCCCATATCTATCTGAAGTCATCTTTGTTTCCTGGTTTCTCTCTAGCTTCCATATATGAGTAAAAACATATGACCCTTTACTTTCTGTGACAGGCTAATCTCACTTAGCATAATACTCTTAAATTACATCCATTTTCCTGCAAATGACATAATTGTGTTCTTTTTTTTGTAACTGAGTAAAATCTCATTGTGTGTGTATTACCATAATTTCACAAATCATTTATCTGTTGATGGATACCTAGGCTACTTATTGTGCTGCTATAAACATGGAAATGCATATATTCCTATAGTAATCTGACTTTAATTCCAAATGGGATGGCATCAGATTAAAAAGCTTCTGTGCAGATAAGAAGAAAACCATCAAGAATCTAAAAAGAGAGACTACAGAATGGAAGAAAATTTTCTTCATCTACTCCTCTGATAGAGGATTAATATCTAGAATATATAAACAACTTTAAAAACTTAACAGTTTTTAAAAGAACAACAAAGAACCCAATCACAAAATGGGCAATGGATCTGATGGACATTTCTCAAAAGAAGAAATACAAATGGCAAATAAATATATAAAAAATGTTCAACATCATTAGCAATCAGGGAAATGCAAATCAAAACAACACTGAGATTTTATCTAACTCCATTTAGAATAGCTGTCATCAAGAATACAAACAATCCTAAGTATTGGTGAGAATGTGGGTAAATAGACACCCTTAAACACTGTTGGTGACACTACAAATTAGTACAGCCACTATGGAGATCAGCATGGAGGTTTCTTAAAAGACTGGGAATGGAGCCACCATACGACCCAGCCATACCCCTATTAGATTTTTGTTTTTCATCTGCAACTGTGTCGAGGAGCCATTTCCTTTTGGTAGTGGAATCTGGAGTTCCTGCTTGTGAATTTGTCAGCTTCATGATGGCCAGGACAGAGAGAAGCTGAGACAAGAGATGGGAAGAAAACATCTGGAAAGGACTCAAGGCTCTGTCATCCCAGCCATTTTTGCAGTTCAGACACGAGAGTTAATCAATTCCCCTCTTTGCCTTAGTAGTTTAAGTTTTGCTTTTATGATCTGTAACCCAAGAATTCTCTAAGGTTCTCTTTAAAAACAGAAGTTAGCATTTGTTCATTTTTGAATCCCAAAGTCTATTACAGACCCTAGCACAGAACAGGCAACCAAAACTTACTGCTTTGAAGCAGAATATAAATTGGTTGAATTATTTATCAAGAACTGTGATGGAAAATGAAAAGGAAGAATCTAGTATTAGTTAGTTGTATTGAAAGAACAAGAGTTGGATGCTTTGTGAAATTCAATGAGGGAAAAAGTATAAAAGCAAAGTAGTTCTAGAAAAAAAAAAAAGTCTGCTGCCAACTTGGCAAAGTGAGCTGTGGGGAGGTTGAAATACTCATTTCCCTTCCTCTGCCTACTGTATCTACCATTTGCAAATAGTACAATTGTGATTTTGCTCATTCAAGATGGAAACTGGAGAGTTTAAATCCCCCTCTGAGTACCTCTGGGCTTTGGAAAGCAGGGAAAGAAGACAAAGTGAAGGTGAATAACTACAGTGGTCTTAACTTTCAAGCAGAGTCACGCAGAATGATGAGAGTGCAAATTTTGTTGTACCTCTGCTCGAATATTTAATAAAATGGCAGTTGTTTATAATAGTGCCAGAAAAATATAACTACATGTTCACCAAGCAGAGATAACTGATATAGGACTCTGTGCTTTGCCAACTCTAGTAATTGTACCAATCATAAGGTCACAAATAGCCAATTGGTTATGAAGACCAAGTGCCATTTATTCCTGGAGCTGAATGGAACCTTAGAGATCCTCTGGTTCAAATACCACCTGTCGCCTGATCATGTCCATAATTGACCTTTAGTTGATTTCTGAGTTCCCTCCTAAATTACTCCAGAAAGAGATGCCCAGATCTCTATAGAGCCTGTTCCATCTATGGACTGTTGGAAAATTATTTTTAGACTGGCCTGAAAGCTGTTTTATGAAACTTTTGCCAAAGATTCAAATGCCCTTGCTTAAATTCTTGGAAAATAAATCTAATCCCTCTTCTAAATAAACCTAGTTCCTCCTCCAAGTCCTTCAGATGTTGGAGGCAGCTCTGTCACATCTCTAGAAAAAGCATCCCCAAGTCCTCCAGCAGTCCCTCCTAGGATATTAGGATTTTCACCTCTGTTAGGGCAGGCAGTAGGTCACACAAGAACCAAACATGAAGGAAACACAGCCAGATAAAACCACATAACAATATTTGCTCCTCAACACATCTCATCCACATCACTGGGCCTTTCTCAATCTCAGGGTTATCACTGCTGGAAGAAAGACATAACCTCTCTGAACTTCAGTCATTTAATCTGTAAAGTGGAGACAATCGTACCTTCATTACAGGTCATCTTGAACTGTGGCAGGGAATCCATATAAAATGGCTACCAAAATCCTGGAATACCAAAGTACATTATTGTTTTTATTTTTACATATAACACCTTAGTCCACTTGGACCACTGTAACAAAAATATCATAGATTGGTGACTTAACAGAGATTTATTTCTTAGAGTTCTGAAGGCTGGATGTTCAAGATTAAGTTAGGTAGGGAGGCTCTTCTCTTGGCTTGTAGATGGCCACCATCACTGTGTGCTCAATTATATCTACATCTGTATCTCTCTCTCTATATACATATATATATATTGATTTATTTATACATTTTTTTTTGCAGTACTGGGGATTAAACCCAGGGGCATTCTACCTCTGAGCTACACCCTTAGCACCATTTTTTTATTCCTTATTTTGAAACTGGCTGTCACTAAGTTGCAGAGAGCCTCACTAGGTAGCTGAGGCTGGCTGCGAACCCGGATCCTCTGGTCTCAGCCTCACAAGTACGGGGATTACAAGCATGTGCCACCACTCCCAACTGTGCTCAATTATTTATTTGTGTGCATGCATATGGAGAGAGAGAGAGAGAGAGAGAGAGAGAGAGAGAGAGAGAGAGAGAGAGAGATCTGCAATGTCTCTTCTTACAAGGACACTAGTATCTGGGGAAGGGGTGAGGACAAAATTTGGTCTTTAGCATATATTATATTTCCAAACTTTTTAAAAACAATATGCATCTCAGCAAAGGTCTCGCACCTGCAAAGGGTCTCAGTGAGACACAGGGCATTGACCAGCATGGCTAAGACAGACAACACAGCTCACAGAGAAGATTGGTGAGGAGCAGGGCTAAGACTGTGTGTGGCTGCTGGAGCCATTCACAGTAAGGCAACTATAACCCCCCACCCCCATAGGCAACCAGAAGATTCCAAAGAGTCTGAAGTTGGAGGGGTGGGGGTGACTGATGTGATTTGTGCTTCACCAGAACCATCATTTGCAGTGAGAGAATGGGTGGGAGGGGACACGATCCTGTGAGACACTTGCTGTGCATGTATCAAAGGGCGGTCCTCAGTGGGTGGAGACAGGAGAGAAGTATTAAGAATCTGAGCACAAACCCCCAAGGATGGAATTTGAACTCAAACCTTAGTGGTAATTATTCGGTCTTTGTAATAACTAGTAGCACCCCATCACCCTTCCTCCACAGCCCTTCTCTAATCTCCCATTTTCTCTGATTGTTGTGAAAGAGTGAATTTTGGGTGCTGTTACTAATTAGCATAGCGTAAGATAAGCAGCAATTTGGTTGGAACATTTTAATAATAGTGATTTTCTCTTTTGCCTGTATTTAAAAGTTCTAATTTAATGAATAAATTATCTTTAGAGATCTAAGTTATTTCTAGTTTTGTTGTTCCATCTGATATGTTAATTTCGTCAACAGATTTATTTTAATAGTAGAAGAAGAAACTTATTTAAAAAAAAAAAGACTTCCACCTTGAAGTCTAAACCAACTTGCATGTTAATACCCTAAGGGAGTCTAAGGAAGTCTGGTGCAGTGGAAAAGTCTTTGCACAGAGGGTTATATGATGAAATCCATAAAGCATTTTTCATACCCACTAATGCTTTATTGGTGGGTATGAAAAATTGTTCAAACACAGCTGGGCGTGGTGGTGCACACTTGTAATCCCAGCATTTGGGAGGTTGAGACTGGAGGATCTGGGTTCTCGGCCAGCCTCAGCTACCTAGTGAGGCCCTCCGCAACTTAGTGAGACCCGGTTTCAAAATAAAGAATAAAAAATAGGGCTGGGGATATAGCTTGGAGGTAGAATGCCCCTGGGTTCAATCCCCAGTACCATAAAAAAAGAAAAAAAAAAGTTGTTCAAACACGTTCATCATGTAAAAGTGTTTGAACAATTTTTTTAACCAGTTGATGTAGGACCGACTTTCATTTGCATGAGTAACCAGGGTTGTAACAGAAACAGAAGTGGGCCAGAAACTAGGAGACCAAGTCTCAATTTTGACTCCATCATTAACTGGTTATATCATATTGTGTCACTAGCCAATAGCTTTTTTTGGATCTCCATTGTTCTCAGGAAACCAGGGAGCAGAAGTAGACAGCTTCTAAGGCCTATAGAAGCATGTGGCTATTATGCTCAGACTCTACACAAGGGATGTGAGAACGAATAAAGCAGGTAAGGTCCTTGGTCCCACTGATTATGCCCTCTTTTGAGGGAACACCAGTTATAAAACTAGCATTAACAAATAACAAACAGACAGGGCACATTCAGATAGAGTAAGTGTATAAAGAAAATGAAATGGACACTGGTATAAAGAGAGAGATGAGTTTTTTGGGAGCAACTATTTATGTAGGGTGAATAGTCAGGAAACTTATCTGTGGAGGTTCCTTCTTCTCTGAATTCTGAGTGATGAGAGGAAAAATAGTTATCCACATAAAATCGAGGGTAAGTGGCTTGTAATCCCAGTACTTGGGAGGCTGAGAAAGGAAGATTGGGGTCCATGGCTAGCCTTAGCTATGTAGTGAGGCCTTCTGCAACTTAGTATGACCCTGTTTCCAGATAAAGAATAAAAATTAGAGTTGGGGATGTAGCTTGAGGGTAGAATGCTCCTGAGTTCCATCCCTAGTACCGCAAAAAAAAAAAAAAAAAAAAATCAAGGGTAAGAATATTTCAGCCTGGCATGGTGGCACATACCTGTAATCCCAGTACTTGGGAGGCTGAGAGAGGAGGGAGGCCAGCCTCAGCAACATAGCAAGACCCTCAGCTACTTAGCTAGACCCTGTTCCAAAATAAAAAATAAGATAGGGCGGGGGTATAGCTCAGAAGTAGAATGCCCCTGGGTTCAATCCCCACTACCAAAAAAAAAAAAAAAAAAAAAGAATGTTTCAAGCAACAAATAGAGCTAGACCTAGTGAGCTAGAACAAAGCCCCAAATACCAGATAAAATTGTAAAGGAGCTAGGGGTATTCCAGAGCTAATAAGCTCTGTGTACCTGGAGCATAGTGAACAAAACAGAAAGTGGTAGAAAATGAGGAGCGAGAGGTGGACAGTGGCCAGATCTTGTAATTCTGCTTGGCTGTGGAGAAGGCCTTTGGATTAATTTTAACATTCATGAACAATCTTGACCCAATGGACAGTTCTAGGCAAGGGAGTGATAGGGTCTGTTTTGGTGTTATTTTAGTTTTAAGCTTGCTCTGGGTGCCATGTAGAAATAGACTGTATTAGGGGTAACCTTAACAAGAGCCTGCTGCAGCAATCCAAGTGTGAGACCAAGGGAGCAGAGTTGGGGTGCATTACACTGATGGTGTTGAGGGTACTTGCTAAGGGGTGGACATTGAACACTTGATCTATGGACCTGAGGATTCCATTATTCTGCATTCCTATCTGAACTTCCCTCTCACCCCTCCCACACCTGGGAAGGGGCAGATTGGAGTGAGAAGGGTAGTTTGTGGTTATGAAATCAACCCAAGCTAGCCCATAAAGAGATTGGAGGGAGACCTTGAATCTGTTAGCGTGATGCTTCCTCTCAATGGGATGTTCAGTGTGAGAAATATCTCTGGAGGGAAAATGAAAGTAAGGAGTAGCTGGTGGCATTTAGAGGAACCCGAGCCCTCTGACAAAGCAAAGTTCTGCTTTCTTTCCCTTTCAAATTTGTTCCCAAGAACTTGGTACATTCAGTTTGGCTGTAGTGGAGACAGCTGTTTCAAACAGAATTGAATCCAATTTCCATGACATTTTGTACGCATGCAGATCTTGGCATTCGAATGCTTCATGAGTGCAATTAATAAATGGCAGTATTATTTTGGAACACTTAGTGCATTATATTTTCAGGAAATGTAGTCTATCTAACCTTTAACAATTTATACTCTGCCTTAATTTTTATTTAGTCATTTCACTGGAGTTTTTGGAGACTATCTCTAACACATAATTTTCTTCCTTATCAAGCAGAACAGAAAGATATGATTCCCTTCTTGCCATGGCACACTTCATGGGCTGTGTCTACTTTAAAGGACAACATATCAAATCTGAGGTTCTAAAATGCCAGGTTCATCTTAAACCGTCTAAGAATGTTTTCATTGTCTTTGAGATCTTGCCTTTTTCTTGCTTTGTCACTAATTTTCTTGCACAGATGACTTTTCCCAGGAAATCTGAGAGTGCTACATATTGGGCCTATTCATTCAGCAGATATTTGAACCATCGATTCCATGTAAGGCTCAGTGCTGGGTACATTGGAGGATTGTAAAACTGAATGACATCTCTGCCTTCCATCTAGCTAACCATACACATGGGAAGGTTGTCCATAAAAGAATAAACAATGTAAGAAGTTTAAAAAGCACATAGTAGATCTTGAAACAGTAGGATGTGATTAGGTGGTAAATAATGGTTTTCAGCATGCTTTTTAAGCTATTATATACACCTGAGTCTCTTAAGCATCTTATCAAAATGTACCTTCTGATCAGTTGGTCTAGGGGTTGTGGAAATAAATTCCCTGTTGATACCAATGTTCCTGACTCATGACTAAATTTTGAATAGCAAAGGATTAGATTTGAGATCCTCAAGCTATATGCTGAGGTACCCCAGAGCACTGCAATGAACTCACGGAGGGGGGGGGGG
>PVLC010020542.1:0-29135 GCA_004027655.1 Graphiurus murinus | reverse complement strand
CTGCACAAGAGTCAACTCAAGGTGGATCAAGGACCTGGAAGTCAGACCAGAGACCTTGCAGCTACTTGAAGAGGGCATAGGACCAACACTTGAACACATAGGCACAGGTAAAAACTTTCTCAACAAGACCCCAAAAGCACAAGCAGCTCAAAGGAAGATCAATGCATGGGATTGCATTAAACTGAAGAGCTTCTGCAAACCATCCCTATTTTTATTCTGTATTTTGAATCAGGGTCTCACTAAGTTGCAGAAGACCTCACTAAGTAGCTGAGGCTGGTGGCAAACCAATTCTTCTGTCTCAGCCTCCCAAGTACTGGGATGACAAGCGTGAGCCACCACATCCAGCTATTTTATATTTTTCCAATGCTTATTTTTTCTACTTATTTATGCTGTTGGGTTGATATATTTACTTTGTCTTTTATTCTCTCTACTCATTTGCATATTATATATTCTGTTTATATTCCTTTATTGTTATTCTTAAAACATATATATATGTTTAAAAAATATCAAAAACTGGATTTTGCTGTCTTCCCAAACAATATAATTGAGTTAGAATGTTTTCTTGTTAATAGCACTCATCTTGCTTTCCATTTTTTTATGATCAAGTGATTTTAGTTCTATTTTGCTTTTATGTACCCCAGAATAATCATTATTTTTGTTTATAGTCATTGCTTTCTTGGTAATTTTCTCAGCACTATCTAACAATTTGCAAAACATCTTTTCAGCTTCATTTAGTTTTCTGTTTTTAGTCTCTATTAATATTCTTTATTTTCTAATAACCACATTTGTCTTTCTTGCAAATCTGCTTGGATTTTTTCTATTGTACTTACTACTTTTATTTTCCAGATTCCACTCCTTTCCTTGTATATCTAGTCTTTAAATATACTTGGTATTTAGATTGTTCTATTATCTGAAGTCTGAAGGGCCTTACCTGCTGTTTGTAGCATCTGTTGATTCTTGCTCGTGGTGGATGATTTCCTTATGTGTTTTCTAATTTTATACCCCTCATCTTCAGCAGACAGTCTTCTGTTGCCTGAATTTAGGATGCATCCTTTAGGAATATTTTTATAGTCAATTCTACCAAGAGTTTTAAAGATTTACCAGCCTGTACCCAACATTTTATATTAAGTTCTAAGTTTTGGAGATTTGGACCAAGCCAATGGTGGGAATTCAAACATCAAACTTGTGTAAGATCAAGCACTTGGTCAAAATTTCATGGTGGAGATTTCTTTTCTTTTCACCACAGAGCCAGAACAGAAAGGATAGATAGTTACTGTTTGACTTCTCTTTGGTGGGAAATGGGTGCATGTTTATAGCTTACCATTTCACTTAACATTTCCTCTTTCAAGTGTCCTAGTGTTTTGGGGGAAGGGAATGTTCAAAGGTATAAGGCAGATAATTCATATAGCTCTTGGTAAGAGCAATGGTACATTCCACTCATGTACACCACCAACTTGATATTTACTTTTATGGTTTTTGGTCTTCACTTTTGGGCCATGAAATGTTACTTTCTTCTGAAAAACTATGTATTTTTAATGTTTCTTATATTTATACACTACACTTTGAGATTTGTAGTATGAGGACTTTTAGATTTTTGAATCATCCATATTATAAGAAAAGTATCTATATTCAAGGGCAAGGAAAGTAGACTCAAAGCAGAAGACTTTGTGATGTTGGTGACAAGGAAAGTCCTGTGGTATTATAGTGCAATTTCAACACTGTGTTCAGGCTATTCCTTCTACATCACAAATTCAATTATATATCATTGCCAAAAAAGATGTTCAGTGACTTGTCAAAGCTCTTGAGACAGATTCTAATTATCTTAGTATGTCTTTCATTAACTTTTAGTATCTCTCCCCTACTGCCCCATCTAGCCGTCTCCTCATGTGGTTTATGTGCAGCTAGAATGAATTTTCTTAAATTGTCCAAGTTTATCATTTTGTTTTTCACTCCCAGACTTTTTAACAGGCTGATTCCACTTTGGAACACACACTGTTTCCTACATTTCACTTTCACCACAACTCCTTTGATGCTTGTCTATTTTCCAGATCTTAATTTAAGTATCACTTCTTCTAGAGAGCTTCCTTGACACCTCCCCCACACCCGTTAGCCATGCTCATCATATGCCTTTATAGCATCTTGTACTTCCCATTTTTTCTATCATGTCACTAAAATCACACTTATTTATACTGCTAATTTATTTGGCATTTTTATGTGTCTCCAAATTCTATGATAATAGCAAAATTATTCCCTCATCATTGATTCTCTACATTCTGGCATGATGACACATTGCAAGCAATTTATAAATATTTGCTGAATATTTCAAATTAAAATCCTTATGGTTATTATTATCAACATCAATAGTTATCATTTATGTGCCTATTACTATGCAGAAATTATATACATTACATGTTATAAGGGAAGCTTAATTTGGGCTTATTTGTAAGACCCTTTTAAAAATAGGAAATGAGCCAGGTGTGGTGGCATACATTTTTAATCTCAGTACTTGGGAGGCTGAGACAGGAGGATTGCAGGTTCACAGCCAGCCTCAGCTACTTAGGCCCTCTGCAACTTAGTAAGACCCTGTTTCAAAATAAAGAGTAAAAAAATAGGGCTGGGGGTGTAGCTCAGAGGTAAAATGCCCCTGGGCAATCCCCAGTACCCCCCCCCAAAAAGGGGAAATGACCTGTGTTCTAGAATTCTAATTAGTTTGCAAGGCTCTGTATTCAAAGCTGTGTAGTAAATGGAGAATGTTTTGAGTATATGGTGTTTGTTTTCAAGCAGAATGTAAAATGGGCCATTTAGTTGTGAGAGAGTCCCTGATGATAAGACTGAAAGGCAAGTGAGGCCACTAATATGGTCATGTTACGGACACTAGCATGAAGAGTACAAAAACCTTGGAGTTTTTAAGAATGGTTTTCCTTCTAGGAATGGACATCATACCTAGAACACGTTAAGTTACCAGATGGCAAATAAGGGTGAAGGGAAGTCTGGACAGATGTTGCAGACTGTCTTGGACATCCAGGTAAGGAGGTGACACACCCAGGGCAAGTGTCTGCAGGTCTTCCTTCAGGAGACACACAAACAGAAGTACACATGGATGCCAATGGAAGAATCTGGTTGTGAGTCAAACAGGAATTAACGTGAACAACAGCCAATCAGTTGAGGACAAATCGACCAGTTTATGCTGCTGCCAACTGAGGAAGATGAGTTTTAAGGAAAGGTAGGTGGAGGTTAATTCCTTATTCAAAAATAGGGCAAATGACATTTTTAGTGATGAAAAGCTCTAGCACAGTCAGATATTATTGCTTCTAGGTTGGATTTCTGTATTGTAATTCAGGATTATCTATGATCCTAAAGTTGAAATATACAAAAGCTAGCAATGACCATCCTTGTCACCACTTAATTTCACAATTATATGAAGTTGTTTTAAGTTGTGGAGGTTGGTTGCATTTATGTTGTGAGATGGCCCAGACCTCTTGATAAAGACATCTTACCTTAAGTGTGGTTCTTGAGGTGTTTATTATCCACATGGAGTGAGTGGTTGTGTTCTAATGGACTGAGCTTCTTTAAGAAAGAACCAGAATTTAGATTTCTTCTGGGCTTCTACCACAGCCATGACTATTTAGGTCTGTCATCTCAATCACAAGTAGCTGGGAAAGTTTTAAAGTGAATTTAAGTTATAGACTCTGGAGAACATATCATGACAACAGGAATCAGTAAAATAATGAATTATACTCTAGGATGTGTGTGAAAAGGACTGGCTGATATAGAAAATTGGTAAACAGATCCAATGGGAACCAGAGATTTTTGGAACTATTAGATGTCCTTGTTGGTAGTATATTATCATAATGCTAATTTTTCAGGAATGTTTGGACAGTCTTAATAGATCCTATATAGTGCTTAAAACTAGGATAATAAAAGTAATCTTTCTCAAATATTATATATATTTTTCATATTTATTTATATATTATTTTTATTTTTTTTTATTAATTGGTGCATTGTAATCATACATCTTTGTTAGGTACAAGCTGATAAAGGCATATATGCACACATTTCTCATTTAACCCCTTCCCCAATTCCCACCCCACTCTCTCACCCTCCCTCCTTCTCAAGTTCAGTTTAGTGATTGACTTTGATATATTTGTGAAAGTACATCATGTGCATTAGGGTGCCCCACTCCCGCCCTCCCCCCATCCATCACCTTCAGTTAAGTCAACTTCTTTGCTTATCTAGGGTTTCTCCTTTTTCATCTGGAGTCCCTCTTATGCCTCATCTTCTCCGTAGCATCCACATATTAGGAAGAACATATGCTTTTTTACTCTTTGTGACTGACTAATCTCACTTAACATAATGTTTTCCAGTTGCATCCATTTCCCTGAAAATAACATAATTTTGTTTTCTTTATGACTGAATAAAATTCCATTGTGTACATACCCCATAGTTTTGTAATCCATTCATCTGTCGATGGACATCTTGACTGTTTCCATATTCAGAAACAGACCCACATGCTTACAGTCAATTGATTTTTGACAAAGGAGCCAAAAATATACACTGGAAAAAAGATAGCCTCTTTAACAAATGGTGTTGGCAAAACTGGTTAACCACTTTCTCACCCTACACAAGAATCAACTCAAGGTAGATCAAAGACCTGGAAGTCAGGCCAGAGACCTTGCAGCTACTTGAAGAGGGTGCATAGGGCCAACACTTCAACACATAGGCACAAATAAAAACTTTCTCAACAAGATCCCCAAAGCACAAGCAACTCAAATGAAGATCAATACATGGGATTTTATGAAGCTGAGGAGCTTCTATGCAGCAAAGGAAACTATCAAGAACCTCAACAGAGAGCCCACAGAGAGGGAGAAAATTTTTGTCAGCTACTCTTCTGATAGAGGACTAATATCAAATATTATATTAATGATAATGATGGCACAAATGGGCCCGATTAAACAGGTTGAAGTGACCTTTTGAACTGGGAGTATATGAGTATATTAACTTATCAGTCAGGGATGATAAAATTCCTTTTCCTAAAAGCATATGTGTAGGTTGGACAATACTCTTGGAAAATTGTAAGTGCATTTTATAGATCAAAGTTCACAATAGGCATTCAAGTGTTCTAATGTATTTCTGTCAGGTGTATTATTTTAGTTGCCTATAATGAACGTTTAACTCAAACAAGCTTATGGGTGAAAAATTTTCACAAAAGTTCAACTTCATTTTGTGATATTATTGGTATACATACACACTTCACAGCCCTTCCCATGCTATGCTAGTCAGCTTTTCTTGCTGTGACAAAACAGCAGAGATGAACAACTTGAAAGATTTATTTTTCCTCACATTTTCAGAGGTTTCAGTCCATGGTTGGCTGGTTCTGATGTTTTGGACCTAAAGCTAGGAAGAACTTTATGTTGGCAGGAGAAACTGGCAGAAAAAGCTTAAGAAGCTGCTCACCTCATGGTGGAGAGAGAGAGAGAGAGAGAGAGAGAGAGAGAGAAAGAGAGAGAGAGAGAGAGAGAGAGAGAGAGAGAGAGAGAGAGAGAGAGAGAGCGCGCCCTGGGGACCTAGTCCCTTCAATTAGCTCCCACCTCCTACATTTTCCACACCTTCTAATATCCTATTCAGCTATGAACCTCTCAGTGAATTAATCCACTGATGAGGTCAGAGCCCTCATGATCCAATCTTTTCCCCAAAGCCCCACCTCTGAACATTGCTGTACTGGGGACCAAGCCTTCAACACATGAGTTTTGGGGGAACATTCCACATCCAAATCATAGCATATACTACCTCCTCATTTGGAAACTCTCTTCAACAAGTTCTTACTCCTGTATATCATTCCATTCTTTGTTCAGTGTCACCATTTTAGACAGCCATTTCCTGGCTCGCTTATTTTAAATATGCTTTTAATATGCTTTAATATTCTTTAACTGTGTACCACTATATTCTGTATTTATCTGTGTATATGCCAGTTGTCTTCTCACACACACACCCACAAAGAAAAATTCTGTGAGAGCAGAATATTCTTTTAGTCACCTTTTATTCTCCCATTCCCAACACTTGGGAGATGAACAATAAATATTTGTTGAAGGAATAAATCAATGGTATTTAAAGTTGTTCTAATTCTAAGAATTTACTTAAGTTGCCTTTTATTGGGGGAAGCTATTCAAATTATTTTTCTTTGTATGTCTTTCTATATAAAATACTTTTGTATTCTTTAAAAATAATGCCTCTTAAAGTAATTTTTGTGATATGAAGGCACTATTATGTACTCATTTTACACATGTTTTCAAGGAGTATTAAATTAGAGCTTCAAATATTTGCTTTTTTAGGTTGCTGAATTAGAATGAAATATTGTCAAACTGGACTAATATTGTTAATCATACATTAGTATTAATAAGCTTTATGTCTATAGAAAAATCACATTGTGTTCAACGGAGGTGACTGCTTTTGAGTACAGCTTAGCAGTTGATGTCCTTGAACAAATGGATATTGGGGTCAATGGTAAAGTTACATGCCTTTCTATCCATGAGATTTGAAAAGAAAGAATGTTTTTTCTTTTATTTTTTTCCTCATCTTCTTCTCTTCTCCCTTCCTTTTCCTTCCTCCTATTGTTTTCCCCTTCCCTTTCTTTCCCTTTTCCTCTTCTGTCTAATCCTTTTGTGAAGAAACCCACTGGGTGGAACTATGGAGCTAGTTTCATCAGAAGAGAGCCATAGAAAACAACACTTAAAAATAGTGTTCCTGTTTCAAGATATCAATGCTACTATTCTTAGAAAGTCTTTTCGTATTTTTAGAGCTTGTACAATTTGAGAAAGAACATGTCAAATGGGATCAGGGGATTTAGCTATGAGATAGATTGGTAAGACTTGTCCAGACAGAGGACAGCTTAATACTTTATTTTACTTGAAATGTCTTCATCTTACAAGAAGAGGACTGGTGAAAAAGAGTACTCTAGAATTAACTGTGCTTTGATGGAAGATTTTCTTATCTTATTTATTAATTTTCTAATCATATAAATTATGCCATTTTAACTTTTCTTTTATCAAAATTTGTGAATAAAGTGATTGTAGATTAGTAAAATGAGATAGCTCAGCGGAGTTAGAAATAGGATAATACTCGTATTAAAAATATGATATATGACTCTCTTTAGATTGGTGCCTTGAGCAGACAATAATGTTTATCTCAGGAAAAAAATGTGTTACAGAGGACAGGATCATATTCAGTCATTTCCTATTTTCATCTATTAAAGCACATCTCAAAAGCTGTATAGCTGTCATGTCACAGCAATAAAAATAATTTTTGTACATACAAATGTCTGTCTTTTGACTCTTGCATATAATTAAATTAAATAATCAAGCAGGTGTCAGGATAAACATATGGGTTTGCATTAAGAAAGAACATGCAGATTTCATTTAATAAATTCCAGAGACAGGAACCACTAAGAAAACATTTCCGGCTGAGATTAGTTATTGTGATGGTATGAATATAGACAAACCATCTCAATGGTAATATAAGCAACTTTGGACTTCAGAGGTGAGAACAAATACCTTCAATATAAATGTAAAAAACAAAGTCACCATGTACTCTGATTTACTCCGAGAGATAGAAGAGAAATTTGCTTTAAGCCTTTGCATTGCCAACTCTCAGCTCCAAAAAGCAAAGATGGAGCACACAGATATGAAGTGCAGAGACCACAGGTCCAAACTGTAGCCAGGAGGATCTTTCAAAACATAAATGTGATAATGTCTCCACTTTTTATAAAACCCTTTTGTCTCTTCTTGTTTTCAGGTTCAATACCATCATGGTCTATGGGGTTCTTTTTGGCCTCACTACCCATCTCTCTTCTTTTCCAACCTCTGTTGCAATCTGTCTCTCTTCTCTTAGCTCCAGTCATGTGGACTTCTTCCATTTGCTTGAATGAGCTATGTCTTCACTGACTACAGTCTCTTCTTGCTCCCTGAAAGAAGACTCTTGCTTTTTGGCCCATTTAATAGCTACTCATCCATCAAGTTTTAAGTCTTATTTCCTAAGGGAATTCTTCTCTGCCTGACATCTTGGACCAGTTCAAATCCCCAGTTATAAACTCATAAAGGATCTAGGACTATATGATTATTTAATTAACATATTTTTTATCCAGCTTAACTGCAAGTTCCATGAGGATAGAGATTGGGTCATATTTTGGTCAGCATTGTCTTCACTGTTGTAGTGTTTTCCCTGAGACATCATTTCATCTTTTACCTATTGTTTACTATATCCTGCCTATTTTTAGATACTGAATTTTGAGATTCTTACACTACTGTCAATCTCTAGTCATACAACTCCTATCCTGCATACAATCAGAGACTGGAGGTATGTCACAGATTGTAAGAGGTACTGTACCACTAAGAAAAATGCGTTGGCACTTGAAAGGAACTTGGTAGTGATGCATGGGAAGTGCTGTAGTTTTTTTTACAAATTATCTTATTTATCCATTTCTCATGAGAGGACAAGGAAATGGATATAAGAAATGATCCTCCTCCAAACTAAGAAAACCAGGGAGACTGGAAGCTTACCAGCCACATTGTGGACTGTGTGTGTGATATTAACTTTCATGTTGAAATTACTGTAGCTAATTTTTAATAATTCTAATATGCAAATAGAATGTATTAAGATGTATACAAAGAAGAAAATATTTTCTCCATAATTAATATTTAGTAATTTTTTCTTGGTATAGTAATAAGGCCACCATGGAGATCAAAATGATATTCAGGGTAGAAAAATTGTGCATTTATTGGGAAGAAAAGGTGACAAAAGGAAAACAAAGCCTCTGATTTAATGACTAGGACCATCAATCATTCCTCTAGATGAAAATATTTATTTTCTTCATCAATTTCTTGAAGTCTCTAATAAAAGAGAGCTAAATAGAAATGTTCCTTACCTTTAGTCATTCAAATATTATGTAATTTTTTTTTCTGTTAGGTTGCCAGATGAGAGGTCATCTAATCCCAAACTCATTAATAGATGAGAAAATAACACTTATATTGTGAATTTGTGATATCAAGATATGTAGATGATTTTACATTTAGTTTGCTTGTGTGTGTGTGTGTGTATGCATGCGCACGTGCACATATGTACCTATGGAATTTATTTATTTAAATACTATTTTAGTACACTGTAATCTCGCATCATTATGTAGTTCAGAGTGATAAGGACATACATACCCACAGTATTTGGTGATCTTACATACAGACTTTAGAAAATATTTACTAATTTTTAAAATTGGTGCATTGTGATTAAACATCATATGGAGTTCAGAGTGATAGAAACATACCTGCAGATGGCATTCATTATGTATTTCCCTCTGGTTCCCACCCTGCTCCATCCCCCTCCCCATAAATAATATCAACAGTAATGTAGATAATTTTATGTATGCACAAAAGATCATTTGAATTATTTCATATGGATTTTTTTTTCTAGTGAGAGGATGCATAGCTTACCAGATTCCATATCTGAAGTAGATAGAGCCGTATCTAAATAGGGGCACAAAACTAAGGGAATCCAATAATAGAGGTAAGAAGATAGAAGAATAATTATAAATACAGAAAAGTTGAGATTGCTATGCAGTATAAATACATTCCCCTCAAAGACATTCTCATTACTGCTTAGGAAATCTGAGACTTAGTCTGTATTTGCTAACACTGCTATATTTGGGTATTGATGCACTATGTTTTAGTAGGATGAACCAAGAAGCGGTTATATAAACTGAGAAAATAAGAAGGAAGTGCAGCTGTGTACCGACATCAGGGAGGGAATTGAAAATGCTCTGGACTTAGAAAAAGCTACAGATGTAATACCAATGATGGCTTGGACATGTGATGTATCTCACTGACTACCAGTTTATGATAAAACCACAGCTGTACTGAAAGGATACTACTTTGATGCAGTTTGTTATATATGGATAGCATTTTAAATTATAGAAAAAAGTGATAGGATAATTTCACTTAATTCTCTAGAGCTATATTTGTATTTCCTTAAAAATTATTCCAGTTTCATGAACAAAATGAGTGTGAATTTAACTAAGTTGTTGATAAATTGTTTCCCATAAAATTTTGATTCAATCACCTGTCACTAAGTAGGTTTCATTTAGTGACTACTTAGTGACAGGTGATTGAATATATTCTCTTTTGCATATTGACTTAAATACAGTCCCTAAAAATAAGATTGAAAATGTTCACTTTGGTTACTATAGCATTATTATTATTTATACTAAATTTACTTTAAGTATTTTGTTGACCATTGTGATGTATCTTGATGTGAAGATTTTATAAATTATTTTTAAAGGTAAGGTCCAATACATTGGTTTAGCATTTGAAATAATGAGGAAAAATAAGTGTTAACTCTAAGGAGATTTCAATCATTATGACATCAATAGAAGCAAACTGTATTAATACGATATTGACTGAGAACTCATCAATTCAAGTAAGGTACCAATGCTAGGAAGGTAAAAATGCAGTAATGGAAGCAATTAAATTTAATGTGGTAGAAATCTGGTGTGATCCTGATGAGAACTCAGATTAAAATGACTGTGTGTTGAATAATTCCCTATGGAACTTAAATGTAAACAAGAGGACAACCAATACTACAGTATTGCACAGTAGCCCAGAGTGTGAACTCTGGATTCCGTATGGTTTAATCTGGGGCATTGTCTTCTCTGTGTAACAGTATCAAGTTTACAGGATTAAATATTTTAATGTAAACATCCTAGCACAAAGCTTAACACATTTAGATTAGTCCGAAATGTTACCTGTGCTATCACTACTGACAACACTAATATTTCTAATCCGTAAGGAATTATTGGAAGTATATAGAAGGCTAGAGATAAAAAAAGTTATAATAATCTAAGAGGTAAAAGAAACAAAATCCTTAACTATACTCTTGAGACTTCGGTTGATCATAGACCAATAAATAAATAAATGTTTAAATAATAATTTGTGAGCAGCTGGAGAAGGAAGAAGTGGACCTAAGAAGTTCAGATAGATTTGTTCAAAATGAATCATCTAAGTAAATTTCTTTCAACAGAAATACTAGACGAATGAACAACCTCATCCACGCAAATGTCTTTAGGCATAGTGTTTCTAGTTGTGAATAAGATAGAAAAGAAAGTTACTTTAATAACTGATTAAATTGTTTAACTATTTAACATGCTTAATTAATTGTTTGAAATGGATGAATTGTATGGTATATGAACTTGATAAAGCTGCCAAAAAATAATAGTACTAAGAGATAAATGATGTTCAACAAGTAGAAGGTATGGCAAGACAAATTTGGCTCAAATAAGGAAAAAAAGCAATGTAAATTAATTGCTGCTGATGGAATGATCTGACTTTAAAACATGGTTTCCACTCACTCTAGGTTTTTAAACCAGGATGGAGAACATGAAGGGTTTAAATGACTTATATGTCGTTGATGTGGATGACTGTCCAGGTTTCTTTCAACCTTATATTCCATAGCTATATGAGGAGCGTTCTACTTTGATTTTAAAATTAATAGTGTGAGTAATTCAATTCTTTTGGACAATGAAGTCAGGTATTGTGATACCTTCTGCATGGTTCTTGTTGCTAAGAACTACTTTGGCTATTCTGAGCTTTTTGTTGTTCCAAATGAATTTAAGGATTGATTTTTCTGTCTGTGAGGAGTGTCCTTGGTAATTTCATGGGTATTGCATTGAATCTGTAGACCACTTTTGGGAGGATGGCCATTTGAAGATATTTATTCTGCCTATTCAAGAGCATGGAAGATCTTTCCATCTTCTAAGGTCTTCATCAATTTCTTATTTCAACTTTTTATAGTTTTCCTTATAGAGGTCTTTTACATCTCTGGTTAGGTTTATCCCTAAGTATTTTATTTTTCAAGGTGATATTGTGAGTGGAATTATTTTCTGGATTTCTTTTTCAGTGGATTTATGTTGGCATACAGGAAAGCTTCTGATTTTTTAAGATTGATTTTGTAACCAGACACTTTGCTGAATTTGTTGATCAGTTCTATAAGTTTTTTGGTTGACTTTGAAATAAGATCTAAGTATATAAATAAAATAGCTAATAAATATGGAATGGTTATGTAGTAGCTGGTAAACTGCAATGTAAATTGCCCTTTAAAAAACATATACATAACCCATCAATTTCATAAGATGGAAATTTATTTCTATGAAGAGGAAGTATATCAGTTGCTTTATGCTCAAATTAAGAAGACATAATTCTCACCCATACTCTTCTTTCATCCTTGTTTTCTTGGAAAATAAATAAATCTTTAATTTCAATGGTAAAATGTCTAGTTTGGGAATAAAATGATTGTTTCAATATACCCTTTAATGATCTTTCTGATTTAAGAATCATTCTGGAGAAAACAGTTAACCAAAGCTCTCATATTCTCTATTTGTGAACTTGTGTCAGTCACTTAAATATCTAAATCTGGAATTCTTTATAATCCAAATGGGGATAATATTAATACCAACCTTACCAGGAGTTGGTAAGAATTAAAATAAATGAAATAATCTGTGTAAATCACTTAGCAGACTACGAAGCATATAGTGAGGGCTTATGAAAGTGTTTATTAAAAAGCCCAAATAGGAATACATGATTTCTGTCATCAGAAATATAGGATTTAAGCACAGTTTTAGAAATACAATGGAGATTTAGGGAAGAAGACTAGAGTTAATCAGGAAAACTATCATGAGATTTATTTATATTTTATCTCAGCCCACTGCTTTCCCCTTTCCAGTCGCACGACTTGTCCTCTGGCTAAGAAGTGTATAGGATGGATTGGCAATAGGGGACTTTTAGACACACGTAAATATTTCACCTCCCACCTGCCCCTTGGGGCCATAAATGCATTTACTTAGTGGACTGGCAAAAGACAATAGGGAATTGTGTGTAATATATATTTATTGGAACATATAACTGTCTTTCTGGGAACATATGTGAAACCTCACAGGGCATTTTATAGATTAAAGTCTTGATATAACTGATGGGATCTGTCACTTCATTCCTGATGCTTAAAATATATCAAAGATAAATCCAACATAAAATAGTGAAAATTTCAGCCTCAGTGCTGACACTAAAAATATAAAAGCATGAATAAGTCATATCTTGGATGCCTGTCTACCTTAAATTTTATTTTCAGATGCCTCTAGCTGCCTTTTGCTTTGGGCTGATGGGGCAGTCACAATTGGAATTTTGGATTTATAGCCTGGGTAAAGATGGGCCTTATACTAGGATACTCAATCAGTAATGCTCTCATTGCTTTTAACTTGAAACACACTGAGAGTTTTAAAGGCTAAAATAATGCTGTTTGTTCATTTTTTGAAAATAGGAGGAGGATATGAAATAATTGTAGAATAGCAGTCTGTTTCTAATTTTCACTTTGTAATTCATTTCTCATATTTTTGAGTGTTACAGATCTAGCTAATAGAGATAATTGAAATACATTACATAATTTCAGAATATAAGAAGGCACCAAGACTTATAAATGTAATGAGGGATTTCTTTCTTATTATGTCTCAGTGTAAAATCATCTATCTTTTCAATGATTTAACTCTTGTCTGTGGAATTATTGTCTTCTCAATCTCCAAATTCAATACCCAACTTCAAGTTTTAGAATTGCTCATTAGCTTCCTAATTGGTCATCTAGCTTATTCTATTTTTCTTCTCTCTCTCACCCTTTATTTTAAAATAACTTTTCCTTACATTTTCCCACTGACATATATACACTCAATCTCAGAGTGTGCCATTCTTGGACAGTAAAATTCTACTAATCCCATAAGAAAAAACTGGGAGATAATTTTCTCGTGGTTAATTTTTCTTACTATCATAACCATAACTTATTTATTTCTTAAATGTGTCCCTTAGCAATAAAATACTTTTCTTTAATAGAGCATGTACCATGTAATTCTTCCACTTAAAAAACGCATGTGTTGCTCTATGTTGTTACAGTAGAAACTCTTTGAGAACTGGGTCTATATTTAATTTTTTATAGAACTGCCAAATCTCTCATGAATCTGGTTTCTTATAGATGAATTGAGTTAGTATAAATGAATAGAAGTAAATAATTTCAAACATATATTAAAGATGAAGTCGTTGTAAAATGTCAGTGGATTAAATGTAACAGATGAGAGAAACAGATCATCATAATAAATCCTGGTTTATGGTTTTGATGTAGACAATTGGGACAATGTGGTGAGAATTGGAAGCATAAAAGGGCCTGTGTGTATGTGTGTGTGTGTGTGTGTGTGTGTGTGTGTGTGTGTGTGTGTGTGTGTGTGTGTGTGTGAACCAAGAGCTGGGCTTTGAGTATGTCAAGGGAGCAGTTGATCGGGGTAAAACGTTAAAACGTACACTTGGGAGTCATTAAAGTGTGTTTAATATTTAAATACCGTCAGAATGGTTGAGATTTCAGTTTAGTGATTGACTTTGATATATTTGTGAAAGTACATCATGTGCATTAGGGTGCCATCCCCCACCCCTGTCCATCGCCTTTATTAGCTTGTACCTAACAACGATGTATGATTACAATGCACCAATTAATAATAAAAAAAGAATGGTTGAGATGAAGTAGGAAGAGTATACACTCATAGAAGAAAAGACTGCCCAGAAATAATATTAGGAATCCTTCAACATTAAGAAGGTAGAAAAATTGGGGAGTAGTTGTGCATGCCTGTAATCCCAGTACTTGGGAGGAGGAGACAGGAGGATTGTAAATTGAAGGCCAGACACCTCAACTCATATCCTGTTCCAGAAACAAAAACAAAAACAGCTAGGGTTGTAACTTTGAGGTAGTATGCCCCTGGGCTCAGTTCCAATTACTAAATAAATGAATGATAAAAAATAGAAGAGAAAGAACCAAAAAAGGAGACTAACCAAAAGGAGCCAATGGAATGAGGGCAAAATCAAGAAAGTGGTAGAAAATGTTATAGCTGGAGATGGATTAAGGAGTGTTAGCCTGAAGATAAAGGACAGGTATGCACAATGTGTAGAAAGAAATTGGTTATTCGAAAGAGAGAAAAGTCTTGACAAAGTTAGAAGTTATATACTTCAAAGCCTCAGTTGAAGAAATGGCCTTTGATAAAAGGAGCAACCCTTGTAACAAAGAGAAAGTCAAACTATTAAGGCAGGTTGGCATGCAGGATGGATGATTCTTGTCTGAAGGTTTTTTGTTGTTGTTGTTTTGTTTTTCTGAAAGAGATACAAAGTGAGTTTGTTAGTACAGAATAGGATAGTAAATGAATATAGAGGATCTAAACAGAGAGGTAAAGAACAAAATTGCTATTTCCAGAGTTTCCAGAGTGGAAAATCTCTGGACTCTGTCAGAGTTTTGTCAGGTATGCATGTCAGTGAAGAGAAGGATGGAGTGGAGGATGTCTTTAAGAAGAAATTGCAATCACAGAATAGGAAATATAAACTTCATGAGGAATTAAAGGGGGAGAGAATAAAGTAATAAAAAGTAGAATGGAGAAGAAGAGAATGAAGTTGTTGGTGAATAATTCATGTCTGGGTTTGGAGTTCATATGCTCTTGGACAGTAAATGAGTAATGAAGAGGAGCTACTGCTCCCACTGGAAGCTAATGGTGCTATATAGTAAGAATTGTGGGGCCTGGTGATGCTTTCCTGGATACTTAGTAGAATGTGATTCACTGTGTAACTTCTTTCTTCAAGTCTCTGTTCCATTTCCAAAGTGTGCAGAATGCTTATAGTAGCAGGGGTCATTCAACTTCCAGAAGAAATGTAGACATGGGAAATTTCAGGTTAAAGAATGAGTGTACTGTAGCTTTATGAAAGATGCCAGAGGTGATTTAAGAGATCGTGGAGATGGGAAACACAATCTTTTATTTGAATTCAGTTGCAGAAAGATTTAGTACATAAAGTTTGAATTTTGAGCATGTAAAGAATCAGATTCTAAGGGTAAGCTTACAGAAGAGACTTGACTACCTTGCTCCAGTTGTATAAAGATGGATAAAGAGGCCTTTAGAGCATGTGCTTATCTCAAATTTCATGTTTTCTCAAAAATAAAGATATATGGATGAGAGTGTGGAATGTTAGGAAACACTGCCTCAATGATCTGAACCATTAGATATTAATTTTAAGAAGCAAAACACAAACATAGAGTTTTAGATCCAATATGTATGATTTTCTCTTTTTCTCTTATCAATACTATTAGAATGGTCTCTTACTTTATGTAATGTCAAGAAAAAAAAGTGAATTGAAAGCAACTACCCAGTATACCTTATTCCAAAGTTAAAATATGTAACATTCTATTAATATTTTCTTAATTTTTTGTACTTTTTTGTCTTGTCTTACTAAGTGTAAGATAAGTTCATGTTTAAGATTCCTGATGATATTTTTCCTTTAAATAGTATTTTTCTCTATCGGCTTGAGTCCCTCAACCATGATCTTTTCCATGACAGTGTTTGAAATGCTAATGAAACAAAAGTCTTTTTTGGAATTTGAGCTATAGTTACTATTCAGAGCTGCGTGGAAGGTGAATGGGAATATGTTGCTGAGGTAAAATATAGGACACCTGCTTACATTTGAATTTCAGATAATAAGTATTTATGTACATATATTTCTAGGCAATAATTGAAACTCAAATTTCATCTGAAATCCAAATTAAACTGGGTGTCTGTATTTTTATTTACTAACTCTGACAATGTTAAAGGGGAGGAATTGTCAACAACCTGTCCCCTTCCTGTCATTAACCAACTGTTGCCTCAGATCCTATAACTAATGCACATCAGGACATCCCAAAGCTACTAAATGTCAAATTTTTGGGTAATTTTAAGACTAGACTGACATACATCTAAAATCCCAATAAACGAACAACTTCAGAGAGAAGACTGGCCCAAGGTGTTCTAGTATGTGGTAAGGAGGCCAAGCTCTGGAGTCAGTCAGACCTGGGTAATAATCACTGCTCAGAATTCTCCTATCCATGCATTCCTAGACATGTTCCTGTCCCTCTGATGCTCAGTCTCATCACTGTGACAGTGGGAGTGATAAGTACTTTCAGTTTTTTGTAAGGATTTAATGCAGTAATGTATATTAATTGCTTAGGACAGTGCCTGGGATACTAAGCATCATTGACTGTTAATCCAATGAGTATGTTCAAGTAACAATTGACATAAACTCATAAGACAGAGACTTAAAAAAATACATTTTCAGAGTCAAAAAATTAGCTGCAGTGCTGCTTGTATAGTATATTTGTATGTAGCAATCATATTTTAAATGACATCTATATGTAATAGTGACTATCTTCAAAAATTGTCTTTCTGTCACCAAGGACAATGTATATTTATTATAAATGTATCATATATACATATATATACACTTTGCATAAGCACAAAGCTATATGTAAGAATAAACGAAGCTTAATAAATTAGTAGAATTGTCTGTATTAATTACTTAACATTTATATCCTAGTGACTTCTTTAATGGACTGATAACTATTGACAAGAAAATCTTATTGTATCTAATTGAGTTAATTGGTTGTAGAAAGGTAATAAATTTGGCTTGACCTAATTTTTGCTAAAAAGATTCATTACTGTTGATGCTTATATAATCTCATAAAAGATTATAAAAGGATTCGATTATGTAAACCCTGAGCATGGACTATGTTTATTCAGCTAAAATAATGTAAATGCTGTATACTTAACTAGATAAATGAAAGCCCACAAATGTCTAAAAATTATTTTCTCAATATTCTTTTTCAATTGTTATTATATGACTGACACATTCTCTTTTGTTGTCAAGGGCACACAAAAGGGCTAAGATACATTATAGCTTATGCTATTTTAACATAATTTTTAGCATTGTACTATTGAAGAATGATCTTGCTCTTGAAGCAACATTTTTAGAAAAAGTCTTTAGAAACCAGCATTTACATTAGCATTATTAATAAAAATAATTACTTGGATTCCTAAAACAGTGTTCAATTTTAGAATCACCTAATTAATAAGGGAAGACTGTCGCTTCTCTATCTTATGATATTTTGGCTGCATTCCAAATAATATTGGGGTTTTGCATTGTCATTCAAAATGTTAATTCATTGCTAATTGTTGTCATTTCACCCTTAGTTCTGTTTAGCGTTGTCAGAGAAATTATTTAAAAGTACTGAAATTCACAATGCCTGGGGATTAAGTAGAAGAACTAATAATTTCAAGGCTCAGTAGGATACTGAAATTTCTGGCAGATGTTATTTCTAAAAGATGCATTGTTTTAATTGGGGATTTTTATTTTAACTGACTTTATAGCAGATTCTGCCCAGTATATTATAAATTGTTGAAGGAGAAAAAACCCTTGTTTTCTTGGGGGAAAAATACCTAATTGAAATAATGAGCTATTGTATTCCTCATGTTACTTTGTTGTCATGGTAACTTAAGTTTTTAAAAATAAAAATACCAAGATAAAGTACAAGTTTTGGATTTACTTTTCTTATTAAAGTTTTATTTCCCATAGCACTTAGAAAGGCAATGTACTTGTCTTTAACATCTAACTCCATAATATTTCTAGTAGATTCACTGATGAGCTTCCTGTCTGCAGACAATAAACTAGGAAAAGAAAAAATAAAAAAAAGGAAAATAAGACTTGCCTAGATTTGCCTAAGAATATTAAAGCATTATGAGATAAAAGTATGTTTTATTTTCTTTATATTTCGTAAAATCTGTAATATTGTCTCAGGATGTTGGTTTCTGAACAGATAGTCCTTTGATTCAATAATAATGTAGTGCTGAAAGGTATGGCTTTCTTAATATCAATTTTTTATATACATGGATAACTAATTCCATGTTTTGACAAATTTCTAAAAGACGTTTGGTGAAGCTAATATTAATAATCAGTTTTGGTAAGAATAAATGTTTTATCAGGTTTCTTTAACCCTTCCAACTGGATTTTTTTTTTTTTTTTGGGTGTAGTTTTGGGGATTAAACCCAGGGAGCATTCTACCTCCTACATATACCCCCAGGCTTTTTTTATTTTAATATAGGATCTTGCTAAGTTGCTTAGGATCTCACAAAGTTGCTAAGGTTGGCCTCGAACCAGAGATCCTCCTATTTTAGCCTACCAAGTACTGGGATTACAGGTGTATGACAACACAGCTGGTTTCAACTGGAAATTTTAACTTTAAGGTTTTCTTTTTTCCCCAAATTAACCAAAATGTCACCTCTTCATGAAAATCCCTCTAAGGAAATGTTCCGCACAGTTTCTAATGCTAACAAAACATTTAAAAATTTAAAATTTATTTATATACCTATTTATTTTGTGGTACTGAGGATTGAACCCTGGGCCTTGCACATTCTAGGCAATTGCTATGCCACTGAGCTATATCCCCAGCCCTAAATATTTATAATTTATGAAATCCCTTAAATATCTCAAGCTCTCAAGATCAAATATTTATTGAGACTTAACAATAGGTCAAACCCTTTGTTAAATTTCCAGGAGCACATTTATGAATAAGTCAGCTCCTGCAATCAAGAAGCTATGGTATACTAAAGACTAGCTAAGGACCGCTAAAGATCTGAGTTTAAGACGACCCATTCAACATCCTGTCAACTTATCCATAGAAACTAAGGACTGTGCAATTCTGCAGTACTGGGGATTGAACTCAGGGGCGTTCTACCTCTGAGCTATACCCCTCATTAAGTTGTGGAGTACCTCACTAGGTAGCTGAGGCTGGCTGCGAACCCGTATCCTTCAGTCTCAGCCTCCCGAATGAATGCTGGAATTACAAGCATGTGCCACCACACCCGGCTAGGGCTGTGCAATTCTAATTACAGCATTATCCTGCTGAAAGAGAGACATAAGAAGGAAAAATTAAGAGGGCGAAGGGTCTTGTTGTGGTAAGAAGTCTTGCTCTGACAGTCCTGGGAAAAGTTTTCCACAGTGCGAAGTCACCAGGTTTTCATCCTAGATTGTAGTTTGAGTGACTCTGGTTGGTAGCATCAGATATTTTGGTAAACTTTTTGTGTGGCCCACACATCGGACATCGAACATCATGATACTTGTCCGTTGAAATTAACATCAGGTTGCCTAGCTTTAGTTTGTAGGGCTTCAGGAATTGAACTTTTTTTTTTCTTGGTTGGATAATTACAATTAGATATTAAAAAAAAAAAATTTGGAAGAATTCAGAATCCAGTTCAGCCTACATAGGTAGATCATAAAACTCAAAAGTAATAAATTGTGCTACAATCTAATAGCAGGTACACTATAATTTCTCATTTTCCCAAACATAATTTTTCTTTTAATAGTTCTCTTTATTTTTCCAAAGATAACCCCAGTAAGACCTATTTTTTTTTTAAATAAGTCTAGTCTCTTGTTTATTTGCATATGAGTAGCTGGAATAACCACATAGTATTTTTTTTTTAAGTTCTCTCATATAGGTAAGAAATCTCAGATTAAACTTTCAAGAACTTCAGGTGAGAAAGCCAAACCAAGGGACTTAAACTTCCATGCATTATCTAATATCTTAAGGTTTCTGGGTCTGCCAGGAAGTGACAGTTTTTACTCAGTCACTATAAGGCTGGAAACTCATTAAGCCAGACATACTATGCACATTGTTAAGTGTGGCATTCCAATCAAAGCCAATATTTTTTTTTTTTTTTTTTTTCGGTACTGGGGATTGAACTCAGGGGCATTCTACCTCCGAACTATTCCCCAGCCCTATTTTTTTTTTTTATTCTTTATTTTGAAACAGGGTCTCACTAAGTTGCGGAGTGCCTCACTAGGTAGCTGAGGCTGGCTGAGAACCCAGATCCTCCGGTGTCAGCCTCCCAAATGCTGGGATTACAAGCGTGCATCACCACGCCCGGCTCAAAGCCAATATTTTAATCATATTCTGTTATAAAGAGAATAGATTTTTATTGAATTTATGCAAATAATGTTACTCCCATAAAAATAAGACTATTTAGAACATTGCTAAGGCAGATGTTTGTTCAAAATTACACTAGTGTTCCCTTTTACAGAGTTAGCACTCCACTCCTCTGCTTTGATTTATCCCATTCCTAGGATGCTAGAAGACAGATTTGCTGCCTGTTAACTAAATGGGGAGGAATTTGTTCACTTGCCGACACTTTTTGTTGCACATAGCTAAATGCACTGAATGTTGTAGAGACTGTGACCTAAAGTTCTCAGAAGAAGCTGCATCCCTGTTAAAGATCCTGCAACCTGCTTGACTTGGACTTACTAGAATATTGTGATCCTGTAGAGATGAGATGTTTTAGATTGAGGGCAAAATTATCTTGAGCTATCTTGGGCTGTTTAATGGCCATTCACCTTATCTTTTGTATCTGGCCCAACATTCTCTGAATAGTACATAAACTTCTCAAATGATTACTAATTTTAGCAAACCTCTACTAGCCTCCACCATCCCTAAAGCTAAGAATGCTATAACATCTGAAATCTATAGAAGAGATTTCCCCATCTTGTTGAAGCCCTTTTACCATGTAAATTTACCAGTGTAAATTGGTCAGTATATTGATTTATGACTTTTTTCTTGTTCTGTGGCTGTAAAAGTTCCTGCAACCTCTTCCGTGGTAGAACACATCATTCATGGTAACTTGAATCCATATTCCTGGGCCATGGTCAGTCATATATGGTTCAGAATAAACTTTTCTTATTTTCCTTAAAACAGAATTGTTATTTTACATGGACAAGACTTAGTTGCAAAACAATAATGAACAGACTATGTGGTTAAAATGTATAGACTTCTTATCTGATTCTTAAATCTAAGTCAACTTCAGTGGTTTGGTTCATGGAGACCCTGGCTTTAGAGCATACTCCTAATTCTTGGTATTATTCTCCTCACAATCATAATAATGGTCTTCTTGGCACACTGTCTCCTCTCAAGGAGTTTTAAATGTTTGTATTCAGACATCTCTTGAATGTCAAATGCTCTGTCTTTAGCTGGAATGATGACAATGAAAAGAAATGCCTGATTCTGAGGTCACTCTAATTTGTGAATGCTGCATTTGGGTAGGAGTACAAAATGAGAGTTACTGAAATGCCCTCAGTTTTGGTACCTTCTTACCCTGGTGGTGGCCTGACCAACAGGGGGAATTGCTAAAATATACAGAAGACCATTGTTGTAAAGTAAGCTCCTGCACTGGGCTGTAATAGACCAGGCTAAAAAATAACAGCGAAGTCATATTAAAGTTCCAAATACCAAAGTGAAACTAACTCCTTTATTTGACCTTCTGAGAAATCAGGATTAGAACAATAACAACCAAATTTCCCCAGCAGGCCAGGTTCAGTTGGCATAATAACAAAGTTATCTATGTTAATCCTTTCACAATGACAATAACCTGATGTTAATCAGTTATTTTTCTATCTCCCTGTCTCTGTATTACAGTGAAAGTAACTTTAAATGACCAATCTACTTTTGCCTTTTGATTTTGAAGTGTTGCCCAAAACTGGAATAGAAAATAAAACTAAGTGAGGTTGTTAAACTAAATAATAATAATAATAATAATAATAATAATAATAATAATAATAATAGTAATAATGTAATACAATAATTATAATAATAAAAACTAATGACTTGAGGGGGAAAATATAAATAAATAGGTCACTAAAGCATAGTGTGATTTGGAATATGATTATTAGGAGTATTTAGAATTTTTTGGACTCTAGGGGTACTTAGGGACACCTATCATGGGGTCATAGAGGTTTTTCCAGAAGAGGCAGTTTAGAAGCTAGGCCCTACAGAGTAATGGTGTTGGTGAAGGGTACTGGAAAAAAAAACAAAACAAAAAAACCCAAAAAACCTTTGGTGAAGAGCTCCCTGAGGTATACTAAAAACTTTATCTCCATGAGTATTTAGAATTATGTCAAGACTGTTCCTATAGAGAGACAATTTTTTTCAGGTCTCTCATTTTTCAGTATCTATTCTGAGTGGTTGCATTAATTACCATTTTTTACAGACTATCTTTTCAAGAATGCATGTAGTGTGAGTAGCTTTGTGAAATGGAGATAGTGTCCTCCTTTGGAGCAAAGGGCAGTTGTGTGTGTGGTCCAGTATGATAATGTCTCCCTCTGGGAAAAGGGTTACAGAATTAACTGCCCATTATAGAAACTTCAAGGTCTCCATGCTCAGGGTTTCTCTTTTGTGGTGCAAATTACTAGATGGGTAGACCTTATCTGGCTGTCTACAAGTGACTTTGTGAACACTGGGATTCCAAGAACTATTTTAAATGTTGTTACTTTCACCGTTAATGAGTGTATATTAATAGTAAAGTGGTATTGGAGAGATATGTATGATGAAGCAGGAAAAAATAGGGGACACTATCTTGTATGAAGTTCTTAATTCTGTGAGATAAGATAAGCTCCAAGATATATATGTAGGGCTGGTCTGGAAAGAGCATGAAGAATGTCTGCTCCAGTAAGGAGAAAGCAGAAGCAGAGTGCTTGGGTACAGATTCAGGTAGACTAGTAGGTTTGGCGATGAGAAGCTATAGAAGTTATATTTTGATTGATCCTAGGTTTTTTATATAAAGTACAATTATTAGTCCAATGGCCTCAGCAAAAGAGAAGAGAGGAGAGCAGGTGTAGAAAGTCTTAAAGTGAAGCTGGGCATGGTGGTGCACGCTTGTAATCCCAGTATTTGGGAGGCTGAGACAAGAGGATCCGGGTTCGCAGCCAGCCTCAGCTACTAAGTGAGGCTCTCTGCAACTTAGTGAGACCCTGTTTCAAAACAAAGAGTTAAAAAAAAAAAAAAGAGGACTGGGGATGTAGCTTGGAGGTAGAATGCCCCTGCGTTCAATCCTCAGTACCACAAAAAAAGTCTTAGAAGTAAGGAGAACAGTGATACTGGAGAATGAGAGACTGATAAGGAAATAGAGTAGGATATGTTTGTTCAACTCTACAAAATATTACCAGGTTACCTGTTAATAAGGAAATATGCTGGAACATTCTCCAGTGAGGAAGCAAACCACCTTGACAGGGTCTTGGTAGTGTCTTAGAAAGGAGAGGTCAGAAGTAGAATGTCTATAGGGGTGTGTGTGTGTGTGTGTTAGCTGAAGTTGTTGAAGGTGGGTCTTAAAAGATAGGGAGTTAATTGGATTTACACAAAGTTAATGATGTAATAATTTAGGATTGGTGAACAGAAAAACAAGCATCATTAAGTGTCTTGAAAAATCAACTTTGTTTGGTAAGCAAGCTGGCGAGTGGTCTTTGGCCTCTAGTAAATTAACTCATGGGAGTTTCCAGAAGCAAACAATGAAGTTTTTTTTGATTTACAGTTTTATATTTTCTCAGCAAAAACTCCTGAAACAAACAACTCAGTATTGTTGACACTGGTGATCTATAGGCTCATCTAAATCACAGTGATGCCTAAGGTTTCAATTCTCCACACCTTACTTCTTCTCATATGTCAGCCCAGACCATTATTATCTGAAGAAACCATTAGTTCAGACCTATATTACTTTTTGGAAAGTTGTGATTGCCTAGCAAGTTGTTGCTGGTAGTCATTAAATTTGCCCCATTAGATTTATAAGGTGATAATTTTGGGGAGTGGTCATTTGATGAAACAGTGGCTATATAAGCCAATCCAATATGTAAGGTTCACACAAAAACATCATCATCAACAACAATAGGGAATATATGGCTTCTATCTTACCAGTCTTGCATTTACTGATCTTGAAAGGGTT
Organism: Graphiurus murinus; assembly: GCA_004027655.1. Lineage (NCBI taxonomy): Eukaryota > Metazoa > Chordata > Mammalia > Rodentia > Gliridae > Graphiurus > Graphiurus murinus. Next base: position 4,474 of record PVLC010020542.1, on the reverse strand, counting down.
AATGAAAGTTAACTGATTTCTAATATACCGTCTTCTCTAGCATTTGAATCCCTAGTGATCACACATTTGAACCATACCATTCAGACAAATCCTAGATGAGTAATTAGAAACAGAGTTAGTAGTATACTTCTGAACCTAAATCCAACAGTATCTAAATTAAATTAATGGAACAGATACCATTCCTAATTTGAAGGGCCTGCAGACCAGATATGAGGGTATTAGCCAAATCAATTAATTTCATAATTTTTAATTTGTTTTTTATATCTTAGTAGCAATAAAGATCTCAGAAAATTTTATAAAGCTCTTGGTATAGCAATTATTCATCTAAAATGGCATGGTACTGCCTAAAGAAGTCAATATTCTGTCTAGGGCTGCTCTACTTTAAATCAACATGTTCCAGTCTCATGAACTTCTTGTAGATAGATGTATGGTCTTACTAGACTGATCACCTCCTCTGTCAGTCACTGAACCATGCATATAGAATCTTCCTTACATTTTGTATTTCTTTCTTTCTTTCTTTCTTTCTTTCTTTCTTTCTTTCTTTCTTTCTTTACTTATTTATTTATTTATTTATTTATGGTACTGGGAATTGAACCCAGGGGGATTCTATCTCTGAGCTAAGCCCCCAGCCCTATATTTTATTCTTTATTTTGAAACAGGGTCTCACTAAGTTTCGGAGGGCCTAAGTAGCGAGGCAAGGCTGTCCGTGAACCTGGATCCTCCAGTCTCAGCCTCCCAAATACTGGGATTATAAGTGTGTGCCACCACGCCCAGCTACATTTTGTATCTTTTTAAAAGCATAATACTACAAGTCTTGAGGACAGAAGAAAGTAATCTACAATTCCCTCTAATTAAAGTTTTGAATTTGAAATTAAGGCCCAGTTTTTAATTTTGAAGTAATCTTATAAAGTATTTTTCAAAAAAGGATAAATAGTGGATCAAAATGGGATCTGCATGCTATTACAGATCATTCCAAAGATATGTATTGATTTTCTGAAATAATAAATTTTGTTCAGTATACTGGACACAGCCAATAGGCTTTTCCCTTTTCCCTCCCGTTTTTTTTTTTTTTTTTGCCACAAATTCAATAGCTGTCATTAGATCCTACCTAATGATGTCATCATGGCTAAAATATCTTTATGGGGTGTCTCAAATTCATTTCTATTCAGAAGTTGGTAGTTGCCAGGCAGGAGAATATGAAGTGGAAGCACTCTTAAATAGATTAATGACTGGATCTGAATCTGATAAGAGATCAGGCTCTTTTTTTTTGCAGTACTGGGGATTGAACTTAGGGGCATTCTACCTCTGAGCTATATTCCCAGCCCTATTTTTTATTCTTTATTTTTGAAACAGGGTCTCACTAAGTTGCAGAGTGCCTCACTAGGTAGCTGAGGCTGGCCGTGAGCCTGGATCCTCTGGTCTCAGCATCTCAAATGCTAGGATTACAAGAGTGTGCCACCACACCCAGCTAGAGATCAGGTTCTTAACTTACATGGTAAGCCTTGTGAGACCTTAAATGTGAGCTAGGTAAATGTATATGCCATATATTCTCCATTTTTGAGTCAGAGCCTTAACTCTATAAAATGTAATTATGGATCTTGACTTATTTTGATGGAAACAGAAACCTTTTTCTGTATTTTATGATTTTTTTTTTTACATTTTTTAACAATTTTGGTTACCAGAACTATTATACTATCTGCCAGATAAAAGTTATTCCATGGTTGAGTCTAAACACTAGTGGGGGGTGGGGAAGAAAAGAAATGTGTTTTTATAAGGGATTAGTACTTAATGTTACTGGTTGGCACTCAGAGGTAAGAGTGTACAAACCAAATCACCAGTCCAATTGTACATTTTGTCCAAATCATGAAAAATTTTCAGCCAGGGATTGGACTTATAAAGTAAGTAATTTAAGATACAGAAGGTATTATTAAGTATAAAAAATTGTAAGACTGTGTTTTAGAACAAAAACAAAGTACTTTAAAAAATCCAAAGCATTAATCCAGGAAACAGGAAGGGAATCAACTAGGAAAATAAAAAATACAGAGCATCACGACAATCTGTAGCTTCAGTAAGCTAGGTCTTGTTCTGCAGGTTTTGGATTGAATGCTGTCTGTATCATGCTACTGTCTTAGTCTGAAGCTATCAGTTTGAAGATACCTTATGGCCATCTACTTCTGAAGGATTTTTGGGAACACTTTACTTTAAATCTCTACATGGAATGGCAGTTCATATATGAAGCTTTGTGTTTCTTTAGCCAGGATACATGAATACAAAAATTTTCACTATGGAGTTACATTACTATGTTAATGATTAGCAGTACCTGATACAATTGGTCCTTATGTAGTTCCAAAGCATTTCTTTTTAAATCTTCTGTTTCATATGATATAATCTCTGGGTTTTGTCATAGAATTTGTTTAGGAGGTAGGGAAGAAAAAGCTGCTTGCACACATTGGTAACAAGACTGAGTATATTGCATAAGTTCTTTGAAGTAGTTTGCCATGTCTCAATATCTGACTAGGTGAGGAATACCCAACTGTATATGGAAACATGCAGTAATTTTATATGGTAACAGTCAATGGATCACAGAGTATGTTAGTCAGCTTTCCATTGCTTTGGCAAAATACCTGAGATGATAAACTAATAAAGAGGACAGGTTTAATTTGGCTCATAGAGGTTTCAGTCTGTGGTTGCTTGGCCTTTGGGCCTGTGGTATGGCAGCATAGTATGATAGGAACACAGTAGCAGAGCAACCTGCTCACCTTGTGGTGGCTGAGAAGGAGAGAGAGAAAGAGAAACAGAGAGAGAGACAGAGAGAGAGACAGAGAGAAAGAAAGAAGTGGCTGAGATCCCAATGTTTTATTTAAGGGCACCCCCCCAGTGGCCTTATTTTCCTTCTACTGGGAGCAGCCCCTAAAGTTTCTACCGCCTCCCAATAGAGCCACAGGCTAGAGAAAAAGTCTATAATACTTGGACTTTTGGGAACACTTAAGATCCAAACTATAGCACAAACAGTGAGGATATGAAGGCATTCTTATCCCAAAAGCCAAACAGTGACAGACAATATGCTCATTTAAATTTAAACATGACATTGCTTCTCTCTAGTTTTCTGAGGACCAAAGGTGATTGAGACAATTAAGTTTCTAATTATATAGCAAGAACTTTAAAGTTTCATAAAACCAATACCAAGAAAATTAGTACTTTTATCACTACTTAGGTGGGAATTCCCCCATGCTGGGAACATAGAATTAGCTAAATTTTTGCTACTGTCTGAGAAATAGCTCTTTGGCAAGGAAAAGTTTCAATTCATCCTGATAACAATTATTGATCTAGACATATTAAAACTCACAGTATGTGTGAAATCTATTTGGAGGTGTTTAAAAGGATCAGAAGTCTTGAGTTCTTGACTGTATTTCACACACAATTTACCATAATTATACTGGTGACAATATAAGAATTGCAGAGATGTTAATAAAATTCACCACCACTATCTCCAAAATGAAGCATCACCTAGGTACAGAGGCCAATCTGTCTTTAATGCTGTGGATACTTTTGTATAAAATCTTTGCAAGATTCCACTCAAAGGTCTCTGGGACCACCAAGGGACCCTTTTGAAAGTACGAGAACATATCCTCATACACTTTGCAGATAGATTTTTGATGGTAAGCATGTAAATTTCTCAGTATTTTTTGGTTTGGTAAGAGATTTTTAATTTTAGAATAAGCTATATCAGTAAGTAGTGAGCTAAAAATGCATGTGCACTGAAAACTTATGGTTTGATTATATCTCAAAAAAGTTGATGAAAAATATATAAACTATACAAAATATTTGTCTTTCAACATTTGCCATCCTTCATGAGGGCCATAATATATTTCTGACCACATGAAAACCAGAAAACCTAATAAGCTAAATGACAAGTTACAATCTGCTTCAAACTTTGTAAGATACTTAGAGCTGGAAGGCACATAAATGTGACTTTTTAGAAATTTATTTTAAATTAGTTTTGCTCATGTTTAATCCAAAGTGGTTTGTTTTTTTTTTTTTTTTTTTTTTTAGGTACAAAAGTAAAACATTAGATGTTAATGTATTGGATCAATTTGCAGAAAAATTTTTAGACAGTTGATGTTAGTTTCACATAACTGTTAGATTTTTAAAATAGGAAATCATTTAAATTAATTCTATAAAGATTCTTTAAAAAATAGTTTCATGGAATTAAAATAAATCCTTGGAAACTGATTTTGTCAAAGTTGATATACTTAACACTATTATATCCCTGTTACCCATGCTCTTGGATAGGCAGAATAAATATCATCAAAATGGCCATCCTCCCAAAACTGATCTACAAATTCAATGCAATACCCATGAAATTGCCAAGGACGCTCCTCACAGACATAGAAAAATCAGTCCTTAAATTCATCTGGAAAAACAAAAAGCCCAGGATAGCCAAAGTAGTTCTTAGCAATAAAAATCATGCAGG
>PVLC010020541.1:0-30031 GCA_004027655.1 Graphiurus murinus | reverse complement strand
AAATGGTGTTCCTTATTTAGAAACTATTCTTTAAGTATTTTTATTTTGAATGTGGACATAAGTCCTGTTATATTCTCAAGCATCTGCAAAACTCTAAGCATTATCTAGTTAAATTAAATGAAAGATGGCTGGCTGAATGCATTTATGTGGTAAAAGAGTTGCAATGCTCTGGCTAGTTTACCAGAGCTTTAATCAACCTGACTTCCATATTTGATTAATGATGTTCTCAAAGTATAGTTCCTTGATAAGCAATTCATCATCACTTGGGAAATGTTAGACATGACATGTTACAGAACCATTAGCTCTGGAGGGAGAGCCCAGTAATCTATGTTTTAACAAGCCCTCCAGGTTTCTCTGATGCACATAAAATCTGACAACTACCAATTTGGTGTGTAATTGATTAACAATTCTCAGTCTCTTGTTTCCTATCTGTAAAATTTGAGACTAGTGTGTGAAAGTCAAAAGGCTGACTTAATAGTATCTGGAAGAAAAAGTTAAATAATTGGAACAAAACAGGTAAAAACCCACTGGTGTGGTGGTACATCACCAGAATTCCCAGGCTGAAGGTTCTAAGACTACCACTTTCCTCTCAAAAAGTGTAGATTACTCCTCTGTTAACTTCTGAACAAAAGCTGCAGTGACCTGGGAATGGTGGTGTACATGTTTGTAATAAATACATGAATATGAACCATATGCAATTCAAACAAAGATGCATTTGCACTACTGGGTTACTGATATTTTTAGAGCATTTACTGTGTACCAGGAACTCTTATGTGGGCTTTGTACGCATATTGCATTAGTGCTTAAAAAATCCCTTAAAGGCAGAGAAAAATATCTGTATTTGATAGATATGGAAGCACAGAATGGTTAGGTAAACTTCTCAAACTTTAGAACTTCATTTTTAGAAACTCTTTCTAATAATTTAAAGTGAGCTTTAGCCATTTATACTTCAAAAACACATGTAAAATAATCACTATGAGATAGATAATAAATTTTACAATGAAAAATAACAAATGATACAATCATTAGATACCACTCATAGCTCAAGACAAGTTCACTTCCTTACTTTGTGTTGTGCCTGTGTTGAGCAGATCATTAAAAGTGCACCTTGAGATTAGTGTCATATTCTTCAACCTGCACTTATAACATGAGGGTAAAAGAAACGGAGAGTAGGAGGGGAAGAATCACTTTCTAGTCTGGTCTCGTATTGGAATAAAAATGATAATATTACTAACATTTTATTTATTTATGTATTTATTTATTCATTTTTTGTGGTACTGGGGATTGAACTCAGGGGCATTCTACCTTCGAGCTACACCCCCAGCCCTATTTCTTATTCTTTATTTTGAAACCGAGTCTCACTAAGTTGCGGAGTGCCTCACTAGGTAGCTGAGGCTGGCCGCAAACCCGGATCCTCCAGTCTCAGCCTCTCAAATGCTGGGATTACAAGCATGCGCCACCACGCCCGGCTCTAACATTTCTTTTATTGATGTTGCAATAGTGAAGAGGTGTATTTATAAATGTTTGCAATTACAAAAGTCACTAGGATACATTAGACCCAATCTTGGAAAAAGCATATTTCATAGTGGATACCTAATGCTTGGGTTTTAAAGTGAAACTTTCTTAATTAGTTATATTTCCTAAATTTAAGTGCTTTTTACTCATCTAAAATGTGCGTGTGAAGCCAGGTGTGGTGGCGCACGCTTGTAATCCCAGCATTTGGGAGGCTGAGACCGGAGGATCTGGGTTTGAGGCCAGCCTCAGCTACCTAGTGAGGCACTCCACAACTTCGTGAGACCCTGTTTCAAAATAAAGAATAAAAAATAGGGCTGGGGTATAGCTTGGAGGTAAAATGCCCCTGGGTTCAAACCCCAGTACCGCAAAAATAAATAAATAAATAAATAAATAAATAAATAAATAAATAAATAAATAAATAAATAAAAATAAAAGTAAAATGAAATAAAATAAAAAGTGCTTGTGTGTATTTTAACTATTTTTTTTCTTCATAACTACAGAATGTCATCCTCTCATTGCTATTTCCCAATAAATGATTCAGAAAGTCTTCATGGACACTTAATCATTCTACGTTTATGTTTAAAGAACTATTTCTAGAAATTTAAGATCATTTGATACATATTTTTGTAATTCAAATTAGAATATTTGCTGGGTGTGGTGGCGCACACTTGTAATCCCAGTACTTGCGAGGCTGAGACTGGAGAATCGGGTTCTTGGCCAGCCTCAGCTACTTAGCGAGGCCCTCCCCAACTTAGTGAGACCCTATTTCAGAATAAAAAGTAGGACTGGGGGTATAGCTTGGAAGTAGAATGCCCCTGCGTTCTATCCCCAGTACCACAACAAAAATTAGAATATTCAACAATACATTGGAGTTTATTTTTCAAATGTCCTTGCTTTTGTATTTATAGTCACTAAATAATACATGGAGAAATTAATTTATGTATACAGTGTCTCTGGCCACATGAGAAAAATGGCATGAAAACTGAGACATAAACATTAAAGGAAGAAAGTGTTAATGTGTTCAAGGGTTACTCTAAGTAAGATTTTGCTTTGGGAATATAAAAATAGGACAAGATAAGATTCTGGGCAGCAGAAGATTCTGGGCACCAAATAGTCACCTATATTCTTTGGCACCAACTTCAACACTTTGGCATGATTTTTTTCTCAACCACCCAAAGTCACCAGGGATGATGAGAGAACAAACACAAGAGCTAGTGCTATAAAAACATACTTCATTTATCTTGTTGGTCTTAAGACTCTAAAGAAGCTAAGATAACAGTAACAATAGAATACAGCGCTGAATTTCCCTTTCAACTAAAGTCTAAAGCATATTGGCTTTAACTTTTCAAATACTGTTTTTTCCAAATAAATTCAATATTGTGATCTATAGAGAAAAGATGAGTTTAAATCCTCAGCATGTAACTGAGACAAATGAAAGTGTGGAGTTGTCTCTGCCTATTAAAGCTACAAGAGAGAAATGGAAGATATGTGGCCGGAGTGAACCTTCTTCCTGCGATACCCTGTGGGGACAGGTTGGAAAAATCTGTGAACCATAAGTGATCACGTAGAGAAGGAGCTTGTTACACGAAACTATTACTTCAGAGCAGGGGAGCCTAACAGCAAAAGGAAAGAAGGTCAGATTCAGTTGGTGCTTTGGCGTCCAAAGCACATGGGAAGAATCAGCTACCTAGGCTGGCTTATAAACTTTGTAGCCTAAGAGGCTGCTGTACACAGGTCCTGCCCATGCTGAGTGGCAGAAGAAGATAAACAACTTCTACCAAGATAACACAACTACCCAGAGACACGGCCACACAGCGTATGAAGTCAGAATATGTATGAAAATGTACAGAGGAAGATAAAGCACGTGGCATCACAGGAATGGCTAGGACCCGGTAGCTCCGTCTGGAAAGGGCGACTGGAGGAGTTCTGAAGAGAGGGAGGCACGCCTTCCTCTTAGACCTCCCAGAGCAAAGGTGCTGATTCTGTCCAATTCGATGGCTGAAATCCCCTGGGCCCTCTTTAAATAGCCGATGACCAGTGGGAGCCCTCTTTTTCACCCTCGTTACGCATGTGCCTTGATGACTGGGGCAGCTGCAGATAACAGCAAGTTCTCCGGCAGACATGCAGGGAAGTTCTCAGCTCAGCGCTCAAGAGCCCAGAGCCAGCTGTCCTGAAAGCTGATTTAGAACGTCCTCCCCTGGGGCCAGGAGGGTGCCGAACACGCTCTAGCTCCTTGGTGGACTCTGTGCCCTACACTTTCTTTTTTTCTGTGCAAAGTCCCAGCTCCAAAAATCAAGCCTTTAACTCAGCATTAACTTTGTACATGATTCCTCCAACCCCTTGAGCCACCGCTGTAGCCAGGAGGCCTGATGGGTGCTGTAAATGTGATCCTGCCTGTCGTTTCAGCCTTAGCAGAAGAGCGACATGGCCGTATTTATTACTGTTGCTATTCTAGGGTCTGGATGACGTTTTTCTCCCCTTGTGGCTGGGCACTGCCCGTTCATCTTTCACCACTCCCTCCAAGACTACAAGGCTAAAACCAGTGATACAAATAGATTCCATCAGGAGGAAATCTAAAATGGGAAGTTGTTAGGCATTTCCAGATCAATCTGAGGTCTGGATTTAAAAGCTTTCAATGCTGTCGTCCTGTATTTCAAACGAGTACTGTTAGCATCCCCTGTTACCATAAACAGCTCTTGGTGGTAAGTTCACTTCGGAATGGAAACCTGGATAAAGGAGGAAAAAAACAACTTGACAGATAAGCACAGCTTAGAAATCTGGCAAATGTTGACTTCAGTGTCAGGAGAGTCCAAATGTTACCAGAACCTTTGAAGATTTTCCACTTGCCTGTGTGCAACCTCAGTCCTTCCACTCTTTCCTACTGAGACACTCCTCTTTCATGACGTGAAAGGGACTAAATGACAAGCAGCAGACTCTCCAATTAAGGATACAATGATACAGGGTGCAGGCGACAGCTCCTGGGAAGTAACTTTATACAGGTTTTCTAAATGAAGAATTTTGACATATAAATAACTAATTACAACCTGCATGACATGAGGCACCAAGTGAGAGGGATTCTGACTTGACCACGAATCCTTCCTCCTTCCCAACTGGAAAAACCTACTGGAGCTCGTATTCCTCCATGCTTGTACTCACCTGGTTAATCATCATAGCAAAGCTAAAATGCCTCTTCGGGTTCCGTGTACTCTTCTGCAAATCCAATTGTGATGCATACAGAAGCAGAATGTATAGAGGAGGCCGTGGTTTGCAGAGATGATATTCATGGGCTCTGGGTTTAAATCCCTGCTTGACTGTGGGACCACATGAAGCCTCCATTGCCTTCATTAAGATTCAAGTGATAACAGTAACCACCTTATAGTCTTGTCAGGAGAATTCAGTGAGAAATGTGCAAAAACGATTAGGAAAAAGGCAGAGATAGGAGGCTTGTTTTCACTTTAGTGGGGAGATTTTTACTCTAGTAAAAGTTTCCTTTGGATCAATTGTAGTTCATCTTAAACTATCTGCTCTTGAAATGACAATATGCAATTATGCTACACATTTGATGTTTCTGGCCACCTCCAAGGGAAATACTTTTTCAATATCCAAGTTAGTATTTAAATTCACTATCAGCTAAACTATAGAATTATTCAAACAAAAACACTACACTTGATCTTAGACAAAAGATACTACACTTGATCTTAGACAAAAGGCCGAAAAGCAATAAACAAATACACTTAGAACAGTACCTATCCTTAATGCTAGTGATATATATATACACACGTCATACATATGTACATACATACATACATACATACATACATATATACATACATAGTTGTCGATCATATATATGGATAGACTACCCTGATAATTGTTTTTGTTTTTCCACCCCTCTTTTCAGACGTGTATTTCTGCATCCTCACATCTCATATGTGTAAAAAAAATGGAACTATTTTATGTCTTTAGAATCAAAACTAATAGCTCTAGAGATCCATTTCCATGGATGATGGAAAAACTCAATTTTGTCCCTTTCAGGGTAACTCAGCCACCTCTATTACAATACAAAATTCTTTGGGATAAATGTTCAGTCACTCTTCTGCCCCTTTCATGGTGGGAGGGAATGCGGGGAGCAGATCTAGTTTTCTTGTGGCTTAGTGTTATCCTGTCCTTGAGGGAGCGGCATCTGTTTGAGAACCATCCTCTGATCCTCACTGACCTCTCTTGAAATGTCTTGTCCAGCTGGATGTTTGGGATTTGACCTCTGGCCTTGCTGCGGCTGCTGAAAGATTCATATCTAGGGTCACTCGTGGTCAGCCCTCCCGACACAGGCAGGCACGGTCAGCGAGTGGCTGTCCACCTCTCCCCGCCAAAGCTGACTCAACCTTGGCTCTAACTGATCCTCTAAATGCAGCCATGTCTCCCGTCCAGTCCTCGCTTCTATGTCCACACACAGCCTTCCCCTTACCACAGCACAGCACCCACCAGCAGCCCAGCTTGTAATTCTCACCTAGGAGAACTCATCTCCAGCTCTCTCCACACTCCAAGCCCAGACCAGGAGACCTGAGGAGGCTGGTTGTAGCTAATGCCCCCCAAGAAACAGACTTTGAGACTTGCCTACTAAAGTTTTATTGGCAGGTGTTCTCTAGAATAATACCCATAAGGAAGCAAAAGAAGGCAGAACTACCATGCAGATGCAAAGAAGCTGATTTTACAGGAAGCTCCAGAGGCGACAGCCTTTCTGAGCTGTTCCATTTGAGGTGGGGAGAGGGGTGTCCAGATCCTTATATGCTCCACATTCAACCCGTCCTTGGATGTGGCTGCCCCCAGCACGTTCTCATGACTTCAGGCCCCTTTCAGCCAAGGGCGATTCTTGGGGAAGGATCTACCAAAGGCATTGGCAGCTGATACTCACGCAGCTGTGGACACCGGTGCTGGGTCCATAAGGGGGCCTGGACAGGGCTCAGGTACACACAGGGCCTCCCCAGGTTTGTTTGCCCAGCACCCCCGCCATCCCTTCTGTGCTGTGGTGGCTGTCCTGGATTGGCTCTGATTATTTGTTGAAGCTACTGTCACCACCCCTCCATTGGAGAGGTGACAAGACACTTCAGCCCTCAGATCCTCCATACCTTTGGAATATTTTGGAAATTTCTCTCCCCACTCAACCTGTCCCAAACCTCTCCAAACTGCTCTGATAACATATCCCATAACTTTTCTAATCTGTATTTCACAATTAAAAACAAAAACAATTGCATTCAATTCTCCAACTGATGAGCTTCAGGAAGCTTGCCAATCTTTTTTTTTTTTTTCTCTCTCTCTCTCTTAAAAGTATAAGCCTGAATACTACAAATTTTGGTCTTTATCTCTTGCATATTCTTTCTTCTAAATATAAAAATCTGTTTTCAAGGCCTGGAATGGTGGTGCACACCAGTAATCCTGGTACTTGGGAGGCTGGGACAGGAGGATCACAGGTTCAAGGCCAGCCTCAGCAACTTAATGAAACCCTCAGTAACTTAGTGAGACCCAGTTTCAAAATAAAAAATAAAATAGGGCTGGGGTGTAGCTCAGAGGTGGAATGCCCCTGGGTTCAACCCCCAGTATCACACACACACACACAAAAAAATCTATTTCCAAATTGGAAGTTTCAGATTTACCCCCTGTACTTTGCTCTCCTCTTGCCCTGAAACAATAGACATTATTGTTCATGGACATAATACTTGTAATAATTTGGAACAGTGAAACTCAGCTTTATTTGGCATTTCAAATTTATTAACCTAATCAACTTACAAATGTAGATTACCCTTTTGTTTTTTTTTACCTTTTTATGAAATGAACATTTCTTTCATTGCCTGTTCTTTGCATTTGGTAAATTATACAAACTGTTGAAAACTCTCAGTTTTACAGAGCCCCAACTCTAACTCCTCTGGGAGTTGTTCTTTATGTGCCTGACAGCAGAGTTCAGGTTTCCAGGGGATCTTGATACTTTCTTCCCACACCCCGGTGCATGGGTTTGCACTCGACTTTGAAAGCTAGTGCTCGGAGCCTTTTCAGCCATATTGGCTAGGGAGGCAAAGCCCTCTCAGTCTCCTCTTTCTAATCTTGTCTGTCCTGGATACCATGAACAGGACCCACAGGGACCATGACCTCATCCATGTTGGCCTCTCCTTACACTCAGATCTTAATGATCCCTCCTAACCCTACCAAATGTTGAGTTCTAAAGATCCCTTTTTAGAATACTGGGAGGAACAATTTATTCAGTCCCTATGGCTCCAGGTGAGAAGAAATCTTTTCCGTTTTTACCTCTAGGAAGTCTCCGGTAATAATCCACTCTTTATTTAGGAAGTTTTCCAAACAGAAGTTCACACACCCATGGGAATTTATCCATGTATTCTAAGGGGTCTGAAAAATCTCTAGCTTTTTCATCTCTGTGACAGCTACTTGGTTTCAGGAGCTGATGCATTTATATTGAGGCCAACTATGGCACTGAGTCTTTCTATTGTAATTATTTCTGACTAATGAGGAGAGGCAGGGCTAATATGTATCAGTGTATTGCTACCAAGCACAGCCAAATGGTATACCAGCACACTCTGCAAAGACTTCCTAATAGATCACATAGCAGAGTCCGCAACGGCATCTAGCAGGATGCTTGTGCTGAACTCAGGAGAAGCTGCATGTCCGTGGGCAGAACCCTAACATTTCAAAATTCAAAACATCATCTGTCACATTAAATTCAGATTGTTGATTTCAATATTATTGCTTCAATTTAGGTTGGTTTTATGTTGTAAATAAACCATAAGCAAACAGAGGTGTACCTTGTCTTATTATTGATATATTGAAGTACACATATACAATGATTTTAAATTTAAACAAGAATAATAAAATTAGTTAAGCCACTATGAGGGAGAGGTCTAGATGCATTTTTATTTTCCTTCCAAAGCTATTTGCAGATTTCTCAAGTTTGGAAAACACTGTGCATAGAAGAGGGGACCACATCTTGCTTCGGGGTGTGTAATTAGAATCACTGGGGAGGGACTGGCCTTTAACTCCTTTTTCATATTTTCTTTCAATACTACCCTTCTTCTTTTCTGTTTTCTCTGCCCCAACTCAACTAGGGAAGATGACTAAGCAGTTATGTCTCTTATAGAGCTCTTAATAAGATCACAAACAGGCCCTGGTCACTGCCCTCCTCCCCAGCATCATCTCTCACCAAGATTCTGTCCCTTTTTCAATGAGTGACAGTTCAAGGTCCTTTTCTCAGTCCCTTCAGTGTGCCAAGCTCTTTTCTGCATCAAAGTTGTTTCCTCTACTCCAGTTGATCTACTTGCTTTCCTGGCTATCTCCTACTCATCCTTCCAGTTTAGCTTAAATGTCACTTCCTTAGAGAAGCATCTGAACAATATCTGTTGGAAGGATAGATGATGGATGGATGGATAGATGGATGGATGGATGGATGGATAGGTCTTCCCTGCCTTTTCAATCTAAATGAAAATGCCCCTTGCTTTTTCTTCTGTAGCACAGAAATTTGCAATGATGTGTTGATTTCTATCTATCCTCTCAGTAGAGTAGAAGTTCCATGAGGGTATGGAATTTATGACTTTATACCTACTACAGTATATCCCACTTAGAAGGCACCTGCTACACTGCATATAGTATTGAGTGAATAAACAAAAAGAAAACCTGAAGATTACATTCACATCACTGATATAGTTAGAGGGGTAAAGATCTTTTCTTTTTTTTTTTTTTTTTTGCGGTACTGGGGATTGAACTCAGGGGCATTCTACCTCCAAGCTATACCCCCAGCCCTATTTTTTATTCTTTGTTTTGAAACTGAGTCTCACTAAGTTGCGGAGGGCCTCACTAGGTAGCTGAGGCTGGCCGCGCACCCAGATCTTCTGGTCTCAGCCTCCCGAATGCTGGGATTACAAGCGTGTGCCACCACACCCGGCTGGAAAAGATCTTTTCTAACATTTAAAAATTTTTAAATTAATGAATTCCATTAACATGGAACAATCTAAAAGAATGAGAAATATGCATACATGCACACAGCTTCCTTCAAGCTCCCTTCCCACTCTTTCCCCTTCCCCATGCATGATATTGAGATTGGCATTAGTATTCTCACATATGAGAAAAGATAACATGTGGCCTTTGAGCATAAAGAAAATCACAAACTAAGACATCACTTGTAGATGGCCTCCTTAGATACTAATCATACACAAAGCATACATCATGATCAGTATGAAAATGACTTCAAAGATTACAGATTTCTAAGCAAAATTCAGTTATAGCTTGGAAAGAATACCTCTTAAAATAAATATGATTCAGCACTCATCAAACTATCTGATCATAATAGTAGGAAAGATTCATTTTTCCCTCTCACAGATTTTTTTTTTTTTTTTTTTTTTTTTTTTTTTTGCGGTACTGGGGATTGAACTCAGGGGCATTCTACCTCCAAGCTACACCCCCAGTCCTATTTTTTATTCTTTATTTTGAAACAAGGTCTCATTAAGTTGAGGAGGGAAGGCCTCACTAAGTACCTGAGCCTGGCCATGAACCTGCAATCCTCCTGTCTCAGCCTCCCAAGTACTAGGATTACAAGCATCCGCCACCACACTGGGCTCTCACAGAAAACTTTAAAGAGCACCTTGAAAAACATCTAGAGGAAGTGGTCTCAGGGTCATTTGGACACATTCTCTTCCTGCACATTTAGCTCTAATCCCATACCTGCTCAACACTGCTCTAAACCCCCAGGAGTGATAGAGGAAACCAGCTCCTCCAGGTGCGAACTTGGGAGTTGGGGCAGGCCATGCAAAACCTGCCAGTCACATCAAGGCTATCATTGTAAAGGAATTGGGAACCCCAAGAGCTAGGGCAGGGCGAACTTTGTTATGTGGTCATCCCAGGGCAGAACTATTTGGGGTTTAGCCCAGGCCCTGTGTCTCCCTGCTTCTCCAAGGTGGGTGAAGGAGACAGACCTCTCAAAACCAGTGGTCCCAAGATATAGCACACTGCCCTGAGGTCAGACGCCAGGTGCTGGATGAGTGATGGAAACCTTACAAGTCCATCCATTGATCTGATCTGTAGTCATCAGTTTTATTTAATGACTCAGTTTCAAGGATACCTCACTAGTGGTTTCTTTTGTTCTGTGAATAGATTGCTGTCCCTTGAACGCTTGTCCTTAGGAGACCTCCTCTTACCTAGTACATTTTAATTTTAAAAATGACAAGAAGGAAGATAGTCTCTATAATATGCAAAGCACTTTGAGAGAGAATCATGCAACAAAGATGATATCACATTAGGATCATTAGTACCAGGCAATTTTATATTTATTCATTTATTGTGTGTTTGTTTGTACACTGGGAATTGAATCCAGGGGCATTCTACCTCTGAGCTACACCCTCAGCTCTATTTTACTTTTATTTTGAAACAGGATCTCACTATCTGCTGAGGCTGTCCTTGAACCCATAATCCTCCTGTGTCAGCCTCCCAAGTCCTGGGATCACAGGCGTGTACTATGATGCCCAGCTAACCAGGCAACTTTAAATGTATTTGATCAATTTGTAGAACATAAGGAAGTAGAAGTCCACATGAGGAGATTATAGCAATGTGTCCCTGAAGAACACTCCAAGTATTTATTAAAAACCCAGATTTCAGAACCCGAATACAAACACACATAAATAGAATCCATCAAGAGAGAAACCTGGGCATGTGTATATTTAACCAGCGTTCCCTGGTGATTGTCAGCAGAGGAGTTTTGGAAATTGTCCTTCAATAAAGACTTCATCAGAGGAAGATGCTAAGACGACTAGGGAAGTTCTTGGAATATATATGATGGGACCACACTCAGGGAGGGTGCAATCTGCATGAGCATCTTTTGAAAATGCTCACCAAGGGATTCTGCCCTTTGCCTTGATGAAGTACCATCCTAAAGGAATATTTAATATGGATCTGAGGTATGGAAGTGAGGTATAATTTAGCATTGGCCATTACATGGAGGGAAATTATGGTACATGCTCCTTTCTAGAAAAAGCAGAACTTTCAGACCAACAAATCCAGCAGGACTGGCACACCAGCATGCAGCTGGAAGTTCCTAAATGTCCACTTTTGTCACAGCAGACAGTCTATGAATTATTCAATCAGTCAGTGAGTCAGAAATCACTCATACCATCTGGATTACCCAGGGAGTCTTTTTCCATTTGGGATAGTAAGTTTTGGAGGGTCTTAAAATTCAGTGGGTTGATACATTGCTTTACATATTACCGTATCATCTGCCATTGACAGTTCTAGTCAATCACATAAACAGAATTATATTTTAAATAGCTAAAATAAAATGTCAATATGCTTAAGATTAATATTTCAATTCAATTAGTAATAGCAGTATAATTTCAAGGCTCAAAATAAAAACAATTGCTCTTTGGTAAATCTTTCTATTCCCATATCCTTTATTCTTCTTTGTATCTTTACAGGTTTTTACATACAAGAACAGCACAATGTTGCTACATACTTTGTTTTGTACTTTTTCCTAATCAGTAGATCTTGGATATTTTTTCATATCAGTACATTGAAAACTTCTTCATTCTTCTTTAAAGACCATGGAATCTGAATTCAATTAAGTTCTGTGAAGGACTTCTGAAGTAGACTTCTTATCTCTCATTGACTAAGACCCACCTGTAAATGTATGTGTGTGTGTGTGTGTGTGTGTATGTGTGTGGTGTGGTGTGTGTGTGTGTGTGTGCGGGAAGTGACCCCGAGAAAGTTTCATCTGGGTCAGTGGGAAATATGCAGAAAATATCCTCCAGAGGACACATGTACCGAGGAGTGGTCACCTCTGTAACCCCTCCGTGTTCAGTTATCAGATGGAAACAGCTTGGCACTTTAGCTGTGCCTTTGGGAGAGCATTCCATCATTCTATGAGGTTGGCTCTTCATAGGTAATACAGGTATGTGGCAATACAGTATGTGATAAGACCAGTGGGCCTCACGATCAGGGCTCACCCTGGTACCTCCTTCACTATGAAGTGGATCCCCTGGTTGGACATTTGTTGGGTGAAAGTTTATACCTGTGGATCAGGTATTCCATAAGCCCATGGACAGTGGTGGCAGAAGCTGAGGCTCTCCAGGCAGGGAAGGCAAACCCATACCTAGAATAGTTATCTATCCCTAGTAAGAATGAACCACTGGCTCTTCCAAGCTGGAAGGAGCTGATACAGTCAACTTGCCACCAAATAGGTGACTGGTATTTTCAAGGAATGGTCTTTGTTGCTGGCAGGATGAACAGTCAGAGGCAGCAACAGCTGAACAAGCCTTGATAGGGAAGAGTCCTTTTGTTGGCCCCAAATATAACCTCCATCTCTGCCACTGAGGCTGCTAAATTCACGTGCCCCTAGTTCCATATCTGGGATGCCTAAGAGAAAAAAGCTAACATCAACTAACCCCGCCCTATAGTCTGCTTGGGTTTGCAGTGCCTCTTTCATGAAGGGCATTATCATTTATTACAGAACTCTTCATACACATACACTCCCACAGATTCACCCATGTGTCTAGACCTAGACCTCCAGGTCTACATTCTTCCAGTTCTTTCTTCTTCGAGGTCCTCAGTCAGATGACCAAGCTGTTGGCTGTTTCCCAGGAAAACACATATATTTGGACACTGGGCCATTTTTCCTTTCACATAAAATATGTGATCTGGTTCATGGCTCACAGTTCTGCCCACTGGAAAGATTTTCCCCATCTGCAAACTTTCTGAGCCAACCCTGAGTATTGCTATAATGCACCCTCCGTTCACTACAGCTAATCCATACTTCCAGCCTGTCTATTCAGAAACCAAATGCAGCCTTTCCTCCTCCTTCATCTGGCTGATGGAACTCTAATCTGCCCAGAGGACAGAGCTAGGAACATACTGGAGTGCAACCTTGGTGGGGACAAGGGCTACGCAACCTGTCCTTGTAGTTTCTTGTGCCTTTGGTCCTGGATATGCCATGTCCAACTTACGATAGACTTATTCAGATCTACACAACTTCATCTTGGCAGGTTCAACACAACCCGGCTCATAATGTGAGAAAATTCTGGATGAATGGCACCTGGTCCAGTGGTCAAATATTCCTTTTCTATCGAGGCCAAGTAACTTACCCAGAGCCTTTTCTTAAAAGATACACAATTCTGTGTTGCAGATAATGCAGCCTTGCTTTAGATTCTCATACACCTGTGCTGTGGTTTGTCCACTGGTGCTCACCACAATCTTCACATTATCTTCTCTCGCCACTGGCACCTAAGAGGCTGGGCTGCTTGCATCAGAGCCTGGGCCTCTGGCAAAACCCTGTCCTGCTGAGCCCTCTCCAAGCTGGCAGCTTTCCTTCCACGTCATCCAGCATAGAGGCTGGAGCAATTTATAAGTGTAGTACGTGGTGCTTCCAAAACCCAAGACGTTTACCAGGTGCTCTGCTTCCTTTTTTGTATTAAGTGACACAAGGTGCCACAATCTGCTTCTTACTCTGGAGGGTACCTCCTGGGGCGGCCCCGGTCTTCACATGAGCCTGACGCAGATTTGAGGTCATGGCAGATGCAGACTGTCTACCAAGTGTCCTCCTCACTGCAGGTTCTCTTGAAAGGAGACCTGAGCACCTCCATGGCCACTCCATGGAGAGTTCTGATGTCTCCGTAAGCTTTGAGAAATGCTTGCCACATGAAAGTAATAAGTAAAATGCAACAGATGACAAAAACGCTAGAGCATGATGAAGGAAAGGAAGAGGAATGTAAGCTCTTTCTGGAATGCTATTAGTGCCTGAAGAATCCTCTTAGGGCTCTGAGGTGTCTTGCCAAGGTGATATGCAGCCCAGGGCAACAGCAGAGATGAAACATCCCACCATTCAGTTAGAGGAAAGCCTTCACTATTATTGACTATTGTTTCAAATCCCATTCCAGAGCTCTAAGAACCATTCATTTCTCAATTATAATTTACATTTCTTTTGCTGCCTAATAATTGATTTTTTCTTTCCTTCAGCTATGAGTCATTTAACTGACTTACTTCTTAATTGTACATGCAATAATATTGTGTGCCTTCCTTCTTTATTCAAACACTTTATGAAAAGGTTATCGCATCATTTTTCACAACTTTTAATATCTTAATACCGACACTCCAAAGTATGCTTTCTATTCTCTTGCCATCCCTCATCTGTTCTATTGCATATACCAACTTACCTGTCAGCTATATCTTCAGAACCAAATAGTGTGGTTTTAAATGCAGTATGAGACAGATGAACTCACTATCCTGTCTCCCGAGATTCCAGGCACCTCTCTTTCAGGCACCTTTTCTATTCTCACAACTATAGACATGAAGACCCTTCATGCCTTCCCTCTGTGGGTGTCTCAGCTCAAGAAGATCATTCCATTGTAATCTCTGTAAGGATTCACTTTCACTATATCCTGAAGCTTAACAATATCCAGGATTCCCCAAAATTGTTTCAACCACAGTGGACCAAAAGACTGCTCTCACCTCTAAACTCTTACTGGCTACTTGTAGTTGTTTCCCTTAAACTTTTATTATTTTTTTAATCCCCTACCTCTTTAGAGGTATTTCAGGGAGATCTTACAAGCAATGTCAGGGTCTTACTTCTGTGTCCCCAAACCTAAGACATTTATCATCCACACATATATGCATACACACACTTCAGATACTAGGTCTTTAACATAAGACTTGCAATCTATTCTGTATCTTCATGTTTGTTTCATGTTTTATTAAGTCTTCCTCCAATCTGCCACTATCTTCTCCATTGTGAGAACTTTCCTAAAACCATCTGTGAGTTTCATCATTGGACATGGATGCTGTCTTATGTGGAGCTTTTCCCATTAGAAAGAGCAGAGCCACAAGGGACAAACCAAGGGAAGAAACCAAAGTAGTGCCCTTGAGATTCAAATAAGGCTCAGCTGTTGTTTTTATGTAGGAATTAAACCATTTATAAATGATACTTGTAGCCTCTAAGGCAGGATTGCAAAGTTGCACCAGCCAAGTATCTAGCAATGATAGAAGATCCTGGTACCATGGAGCTACTGGTTGGAACACAAGAGATAGTGTATTATTAAGAAGGCTAGAAAGGTAAAGAAAAAAGAAAACTCAACAGGGAAGAGACAGCTGAAGTGGTGGGAGAGAAAGAGGGAGAGAAGTAAGAGATAGATTTCACAGGAGAGATAAGTGCTCCTAAGTATCCAATGTGTAGCTGCCACTAGTAGGATGGGAACTGAAGAGATGCCACTGCAGCTGTCCAATACGAGGTCCCCAACAGGAGGTCCCCAACAGTGAGACAAGCTTCACCAGACTAGTGAGAACAGACTCCAAATCAAGTGGTGTGTGAATCAGAGGTGGGAGGTAATGACTCAAACATAATACACTCTGTCAAGAAGATTTGCATCTTCAAGTATAGACAGAGGACTTGAGGATAAAGTGGGACCAAGAAATTAGAGCTATTGTAATATGGAAGACATCAGAGCAGGGATTTTTTTTTTTTTTGGCTAGAAGAGACTAAAGGAGAAGAAATTAAAGCAAATTTAAGAAAGGAGATGACCCACAACTTGGAGAGCAAAAGGATACCTTTTCCTCAGGAAAGGGGAGGAAGACAATGGGGAAAATATTGTTATAATTTGAATCTTAAATGTTCCCCAAGCCAGGTGTGGTGGCTCATGCTTGTAATCCAAGTACTTGGGAGGCTGAGACCAGAAGATACAGGTTCGCAGCTAGCCTTAGCTACTTAGTGAGGCCCTTGGCAACTTAGTGAGACGCTGTTTCAAAATAAAGAATAAAAAATAGGGCTGGGGGTGTAGGTCGGAAGTAGAATGCCCCTGGGTTCAATCCCAAGTACTGAAAAAAAGAGAAAGTTCCCCAAAGACCTATATGCTAAAGGCCTGGTTGTCAGCTTGTGGCACAACTGGCAGGTGGTGGTACCTAATAGAAGGAAGCCAGGTCATTGGAGTGGGCCTTTGAAAGGGATACTGGGATTCCAGCCTCTTCCTTCTTTCTCTTTGCTTCCCAGTTGCTATGAGGTGAGCAGCTTCTTCCACCACATGCTCCCCTGCTATGACATACTGCCGAGCCACAGGCCCAAAGGC
Organism: Graphiurus murinus; assembly: GCA_004027655.1. Taxonomy (NCBI): domain Eukaryota; kingdom Metazoa; phylum Chordata; class Mammalia; order Rodentia; family Gliridae; genus Graphiurus; species Graphiurus murinus. The sequence goes on along the minus strand of PVLC010020541.1, from coordinate 13,424 downwards.
ACAGGGCCAAGCAACTGCGTTCTAAAACCATGAGCCCCAAACTTATCTCTCCTCCTTCTATGTTGAGTTTCTCTGATATTTTATCACAAGGCAACAGAAAGCTAACATACATGTTAAGTTCCAAAAATATGAAAAATGAGTTTGTTCCCATATGTTACGTGATCTGTGAAGGCAACAACAGGGTCCCCAAGACAGTGATAAACATCTGCAAGTTGCCAGGGAAAATATTTGCTGTGTGAGATGGAAGGACTACCCAATGCTTACAACCACAATTTGCAGAGCAACTGGTAAATGGTGTGATTATCTCCAAAAGGAGCTGTGTAGGTGCAGGGGATGAGAAATAGTAGCTTAGAGTTGGAGACCAGGTGGTCAGATACACCAGAAAAGGAAAATGAGTGCCAGAGACGGTGTGGTAGAAATGAGTCATGAGGGACTCCAGGGAGGGAAGGAAGAGCTAGGGGGGACAGGAAGAAGTAGGGACTTTGATAAAGGTCAATGGTTTGTTCAGGGAGAGGGGGAAAGACAAGAGAATGCTGTCAAGGATGGAATTGTAAAGTTCCAATTCTAAGAACTAGCCTACGTCTGGGTCAAAGAAAAGTCCAGGCAGTGTTTGAGGAAATGAGCTTTGAGATAAAGGTCACAAGGCTGCAAAAGGCAGTGGACTCTCAGGCCAGGATGAAGCTGTCCAGGACAACGGCCAGGGACGGCAGACAGAGGAAGTGGATGAGCCCCCAGTCCTGGACTAGAACAGATGTTGACAAGAGTAAGGCCACAATGGCATGGGTAGATACTCCAAGGAGGTGCAACTGAGAGGAGAAAAATGCAAGTTATTTACTTATCAACTTATTTTTAGTTTTTGACCTCTATTATCCAGCTACATACTGAACATCTTCTCTGGTCCCTCTTTTCTTTCTGTTTGTGGTACTGGTGATAAAACCCAGGCCCTTCTATATGATAGGCAAGTGCTCTTCCACTGAGCTATATCCCTAGCCTTGGTATGTATTTTGGAATCATCTTCTCTTAAAAGATCATATCTTTCCCAAGCTCTGTCTGTAATTTACTCTTCTCCCTCCATTTTATTTTTTAAATTCTAGACAATAGCATTACCTTTCACCCAGGGAGAAAGTTATAAGAAATAAAAGTCATCTTTAACCACCCCTCTCACTTCCCACCCACACTTCGTCCTCTTCCTACTTGACAGATCTCCATGGGCTTCACCCCCCAGTCCAATAGAAGACAGAAACAAACAAACAAAAAATGCCCCACAGACCTGGGTTTGAATCCTAGTTCAACCCTCTTACTTACAACTTAAATAATCCTGGGCACATAAATGTTCTAACTCTAATTTTCTCCTTTAAAATGGTTGTAATACCAGTTTTAACTCTATATAGTTATTACAAGATTTAAATGAATTAATACATGTGAAAAACTTAGTATTGTACCTGGCACACAGTAGTTACCTTATAGATTTGAAACCATTACTCATTACCTTTAGAATTCTGTTCTTATGACTTTTTTTTTTTTTTTTTGGTACTAGGGATGGAACTCGGGGACATTCTACCTCTGAGCCATAACCCCAGCCCTATTTTATTTTTTATTTGGAAACAGGGTCTTACTGAGTTACAGAGGGCTTCACTAAATTGCTGAGACTGGTCACGAATCTGCAATCCTGCTGTCTTAGCCTCCCAAGTACTGGGATTACAAGCGTCCGCCACCATGCCCGGCTTATTCTTATGATTCTATGCTGTCAAGCTTATAACCACATTTCTTAATTTTTGTATTTATTATGGGCAAGTTTTGAAAAAATGTTTATGAATTCTTGGTTTCTTACAAATAAACTATTTTTATTGTTTGATTTTTATAGATCAAGCTAATATCATTCACTTTGAATACATCAAGTGATTCAACTGTATATGCTTTTTTATATACTTTAGTTCATGTTTTTAGACAATAAACATCTACAGATTTGCTTTTTTGGTCATTCAAAAATTTATTAAAATTTTTCGATAATTCTAATATGTAAACAAAATTAAGTCATCAATAAGACTTTAAACATACCTTCATTTAAAAAACAACAGTAGCATTAAATTGTAAGTAAAATGTCATTACCAACATATTAAGAGGACATATTTATATTCAAAGTGGCTTACTATTTGTTAAAAAAGTTTTTTAGAAGGGAAGCATACAATAGCTGGGTTTTGAGCACAGAGGAACACAAACTGCTAGATTGGTTGCTGGCCCCTGGGCTTTAATGACCTCCCCCATCCCACCTGTCACACCAACATTCACATTCTCTTCTTACTAATCCCTTCTTAAGGCTAAATTCAACTCCCCCTTATCCAGGGCAAAGGTTCAGCATGAGAGGGAAAATAAGGACATTACTAACCCTGAGTACTAAACTGCAACGTTATCCCACTGCCTACTATCTGCTGTGCCATCGTTCTGAACTGCTCATCCTCTTCCTAGTCCCCTTCCCCAGTCTTCTCCAACTGTGACCAACAGGAATACTTGCATTAACAAATACATCTATGTGACGGGGGCAGGCAAATGGAAACACGGCTTATCTGGCTACTTTGCCAAAAAGTTTCAACAAGATACCAAAACTTCAATACTAACTTTCTTCCATGAAGAAAGTCAATGGCAGAGTCAGGTTAGGATTAAGTTTAGTTGAAATTTAATAGCGCTTACCTGGTGGGAAGGTTCTCACTTTTAATTAAGTTCCTTCCACGGAAGAAACCTATTAGTGCTAGCCAGAGGAAAAGACTAAGAAATAAATGGCCGTGTCTAGTATCCTACTAAAATCTCCCTATTCTACCCACGTGGGTGTGTGATACTATGCTTCGGCTTTAGGTGGAAATGGACTAGAAAATCATTACAGAAGCCAGAAGCCTGCTCCAGGCCATGTAGTCCAGAAGACGCCTCAACTGCGAGAGAACTAATTAGGAAAAGGAATAAGTCAATAAATGCTTCAAAAACTAGGCCCTTAAGGAACATATAAAGAGTCCCAACACATAAGGGTGAGGCCTAAAACAAAAACAAGCAAGCAAAAAAGCAAAGGGACAAAAGCTGCTCTGTGAAGAACGCCAGCTTTAAAAGAGGAAAAAGGAGCGTCAGCCCAAGCAACCACACTGTTTCTCCCACCAGTTAGAACCTCGGAATAGATGGGAATGTGTCTACCCGTGCTAGCTCCTGATTCTGGTGTATCCCATAACAGAGAAATGAAATTATGGCTCAGCTGCAAAGCCCTGGGCCTTCATTTTTCCCAGTGGCCTAAATCAATCCCCAGTCCAGGATAAGATGCTGAGCGAGATGCCTAATTATTTCAGGCCACTAGGGTAAGCACTATTCCTGGCAACTCCGCGGGCAGCGCCATGGATGAGGGTTTCTAATTCTCTTTGGTGATTTGGCTCAGTGTAAACTGAGATTTTTCTCCCAGTCTTTCAGACAGATAAGCAGGAAAGACCAGCTCCAGTCCTGAGAGACAATCAAGGTCAATTTCCGTTCCTTTCCTGTGCAGGAAAGTCTACTTTTCCCATGCTGCCTTCCTGACACTTGTCCTTACATTTTCTTATCTAGGTATCAAATAGCTAGAGAGCACCTATGGCAGGCACTGGTCTGGTTCTCTCCCACTCATCCAAAGGCCTCTCAACCTAAGGAATAACAGGAATCCCCTGCAAGGCAGTTTCCTTGAGAGGCCACGCTAAGCCCCCCTGGCTGTGAACCTGGGAGACATAGCTCCCATTGGTATTTTGAGGGCCAGGTTGAGATCAACCCCTTCTTTTAGAAGAGGCAATACTCAACTTGCCTGCTACCAATCTCTAATTCTTGGCTGGGCACTACACTCACAATATACCCAGTTATTATCTAACATGGAAGGGAAAGGCACAGCTAGTTATTTCCATTCAGAACACGGTGAAACGGGGTTTTAAAAGTTTAGGTGCTGGAGGTATATCTCAGTGGTAGAGTGCTTGCCTCACACACATGAGGCCCTGGGTTCCATCCCCAGCACCACCACCAAGAAGAAAAAAAAAAAAGTTTAGAAGAGGTGTCTAAAGTGAATTCAACAAGACAGTGTTGCAGCTGGAAAGTGGATCAGCTGACACCTGTCCCTGGTTTTGTAGGTCACAGCCTCTTTGTAAGTTTAGAGCAGTGTTTTATTTACCATATTCCTCCTTGAAAACTTCTATTGACTTTCCTAAAGGGTGCATACCAGTGGAAGATAGCAAGGGTACTTTCCACGCACTTAAACAATATACACAGACTGAGCCGTCTGCCTGTTGGGTACACAGCTCCGGGATGAAGAATTTCTAATGTTGTGAAGAACAACAAAAGAGGCATTACAGGAGCAGGCTCTAAGGGAAAAAGAAATACCCTATGACACTCCAAAGATATTTATTACAAATAAAAAACTAACCAGTTTATCCTGTGCTTTCTCAAACCGCATTGCCCTCCCTCAGGATCTTCATTAAAGAAATGCAAACACATGGGCTTTGGAACGGGTAGGTGTAAAAGAACATTCTGCACAATTATATCTAGGCTGCCGCAGATTTATATCACATGCATACATATATTTGGAGGATATTAATTCACGATGACAGCTAAGCATGACAAATGCAACAGTGCACGAGCTGGAACGCTGGAAAGAAAAAAAAAATGCAACTACAAACCCCATGCAGACAAACACACATACAATGAGTTTTCCCTCATCACACACGTGGCTGGCCGCACTTACAGGAGCTTAACCACGTTTGAGAAACCCCAAACTGGAGGCTCCCGCGCCGCCCGCGAGCTGCCCCCACACGTGGAGCCGCGCCTTCATCTAGAGGCGCGAGTGTGGCGCGTCCCCGGGTACACTCGCGCTCCCACCCGCACCCCACCGCGAACACTCGCGCGCCCGCCCGCCGGGGAGGCGCTCGGGCGGGGCGGGGCAGGGCCGGAGGGGCGGGCCTGGCGCCCGGGGAGGGGACGAGGGCGGGCGCGGGGCGGCGCCGGCTCACGTGGGCGGGCGGGAGCAGCTGAAGGTCCGCTCGGGAGCCCGGGCTGTCCTCTCGCGCGCGGCGCTGGCCGGGGCGGCGGCGGCGGAGGAGGAGAAAGGCGGCGGTGGCGGCGGCGCCAGAGGAGGGGAGGACGGGGGCGGCATCGGACTGGAGCCGAGCGGCGGCGCGAGCTGCCCGGGGCGCAGTCGTGAGCTCGCCCGCCGGGCCGCCACCCCCGGGCTACACCCTGCCGTGCCCAGCTCTGCCCGCGTCCGTGCCCCCGCGGGGAGCGCGCCGGGGCTGCCCCCCGAATGACGGGCGGAAGGTTCGACTTCGACGATGGCGGCACCTACTGCGGCGGCTGGGAGGAGGGCAAGGCGCACGGGCATGGCATCTGCACGGGGCCCAAGGGCCAGGGCGAGTACTCGGGCTCCTGGTCGCACGGCTTCGAGGTGGTCGGAGGCTACACCTGGCCCAGCGGCAACACCTACCAGGGCTACTGGGCGCAGGGCAAGCGGCACGGGCTGGGGGTGGAGACGAAGGGCAAGTGGATGTACCGGGGGGAGTGGTCACATGGTTTCAAGGGGCGCTACGGGGTCCGGCAGAGCCTGTCCACCCCCGCTCGCTACGAGGGGACCTGGAGTAACGGGCTGCAGGACGGGTACGGCGTGGAGACCTACGGGGACGGAGGTGAGCGGCGTCGCACGCGGCTCGGCTCCCCGCGAGCTGGAGCGCTGGGCTCTGCCCAGGCGGCGGGGAAGCGGGGAGGACGCGAGGCGCACGTGTCCAGAAACCCGCCAAAACACCTGGGGGAGCCTCCCGCGCCCTCCCTTCCCCCGAGGGTGCGCGGGGGTTTGCTCTGACCCGGTTCTTGAAACGGGCGGTGCGTCCACACCCGGGGGAGCGAGGCGTTAATGTACCTGGCCCGCGCAGCGCTGCCTCCAGGAGGGAGCGCCGCCCGAGAGGGCAGGGCTGGAGAGAGGACGCTGTCACTTGAGCCCCTCTCCTTACGTTCCGGATCCCTCCCTCTCCCGGCCGGGTTTGAAATCGCCACTCCGGTGGAGTTAGGGCGAATGCCTTGGGCTTGCGAGGCTGCCTGCCGGTGGGTGCCGACGGCTCCCCGGATTGGTTTCACGTAGAGTCTCGTATTTCGCTTCTGGTCCTCTAGTAGCCTAAAGATAGAAGCCAGAACCCCATAACCAGGATGTTGGGGGAACTGAGCCTTATTTAGGGTGCTTTTGGAAACGTCCTAGTTATGGGAGTGAAGAGACCACCTGATGCAGGTGGGATTCACAGGGTTTTCTTTCTAGATTTCTTTTGGTTCCTTAAAGTGCTGGTTTTTTTCATCAAAAGACTAAGCAGCCTTTGCTGGCCCAGAGATCTTTGGAAAAATTACTGGGAAAACATTTTAGAAATGGGCAAAGAAGTTTTCATTTTAAAAAGTACAGTCTAAAGGTGTGTTCCCGTATCTGCTATTTAGTAGCAACTTTCCTCCTGAGAACAGCAGTACTAGTCACTGATCTGCATTAAACACTATGCCTGGCTGTGAACCAAAATCACCTAACTTTAATATTTAACAATATTTGCAAAATAAATTGTGTATATAGTAGTTCGATTTTTAAATTAGGGAAAGTATACATTATTGAAACAGGTGTCAAAAGTTGATGAATTTTTTTGTATACAAAGCTGAGTAAGATGAATGGATTATGCTTTGGCAAGGTACATTTTCTGACAATCATATTCAATTGAGAAGAATTGGAGGCGATGTCACCTTTTGGAGTTAAGCCGCTCAGAGTTGGAGGATATTAGAGGGATCCAATTAAAAGTTTCTCCAGCCCACTGCAACCCCAGTTATGCCGTTGCTTATATAAAAGCTTATACAATTTGTACACTTCACTTACTCAGAATACTTGGGCTGTGTTTCAGATGCAAAACAGCAGAATGGTAGGATTTGCTAAAAAGGACATCTTTTCATCCTACAGTATAAATAAAGGATATGGTTCTCATGGATTAAAAAGAAAAAACTTTAATACGTGTCTATGGCTGTATGAGTCCTGAGTTCCATAGTAATCAAGGCCCTACATATTCTGAATGGGGCATAAAGAGCCCTGGTTGGCAGCCCTTATAAATATCTTAGTTTGTGACTGGATTTTATTGGTGGCACCAGCTCTACTATATAACTAAATTTCATGCTGAAAAGTGGGATGCAAAATTTATTTTTAAATTTAGGAATTATTTTATAACTCAGGAGGCTGTGGATGGTTTTCACTTCAGTTTGGGAAGGTTAAAAATAGTCATCTTTTACAGTTACTACTCATTAAACAAAATCTCTTGGTTAGAATATTCATTATACCTAGTAATCAAAATATATATGTAGCACAGTAGAAGCTGTCTATGTATGTGTTATAGAAACCCAAATAACTCTCCAGAATGACTTTATAAATAAACTGCCTTCTCTTTTAAAACTTTAATTAAAAAAACTTAAAATTTTGTATCAACATATTACTGTGGTTTTCTACCAAATAATAATAATGTGCTACAATTAGAAAGAAAAAACTTTAAAGTCACTTTTGAATATCCACTCTCTGGTAGCTAATTTTTTTTCTTTGTCATTTCATTAGAAAATCCTTGATCATAAAATGGTCTAAATCCAAATATATTGCTGTAATATTTCATTTTAGGCCAAAATGAGAATATTACTTTCCCTGTTCTAACTGAAGATAGTCAGCTGGGCTTTGCCTCCATTCTCTGAACCACCCTGTGTTCATTCCTGTAAACCTATCAGATTTAAGAAATCTGATTATGGTGACATAACGGAGAAAGGAACTAGTGATTCCTTGTGAGAGATATCACTTGATTTATTAGTTGATTTGTGTGTGAAGTATTGCTGAGATAGAAACCCCCTGAATGTTAATTAAAAACAAATTAGTGCCAGATCATGAAATCAAGTCTAAGTGCATGGAATTTTTATGAAATTCTGATCTGCTGTGCTTTGTTTTTTTCACCTGTCATAAAATTATGGAAAATATTTAGGAAGACCCATTGTTTTAACTACATTTGTACTTTCACATAGCCATTCATAGGCATTTAAACTTAAGTTTGGCACAGAGCAGTCTGAATTTGACTGAAACTGATTCTGAACTGGCTATCTTTCACTACAAGATTGTGCAGCTAAAAGGACTAGATCTAAAAAAAAAAAAGCTGCCAAATGAACATAATTTAAAACAAAACTTGTAAAAATAATTTTTACCCTTGTGAAATACACATCTATATTTTAGGAATGAAGAGGAACTAATTACAACTTTATTTAGGCAGCAGGAAGAAGTTGGAACCCACCTGTTTTATAAAGAAATAGGCCCCTTTTTTCTAGGCTCATTGACTAAACTAAACCTATTTTAAATTTCAGATGAACTTCAAGTGGGTCTGTAAATTGAGTTCTAGCAATGCCATGGAGGAATTCTTTCACATACTCTGACTTACCAAAATAGGAGAAGGATGTGGCCAAAGTTGTCTGCCCCCTCCCTACTTGACATAAAACCAGACTTAAACTTTCTAATTATTGCTATTGCTTTAAACAGTCTGGATTTTCAAGCAGTGCTTCTTTGGATATTCTAAATACTGGTCTTAGTTTTGGAGATACCAGCTTATGGAAATGCTTATTGATTTTCCATTAGTGTTAAACGTTTACTAAGATAGTATGGTTGTGTTTAGAAGTATAAATATTACTGATATAAAAAAATAGCATCTTAAACTAGCTATGTAGGAAATATATAGGAAAGTTAAGATATGATTATAGCAATTTTGAGTGAAATGAAATATTAAAAATAAGGTGCTTTTGGTACATATAAGTTGGGTTGTACAACTTCTAGCCTAGAATTTAGATTTTTATATAAGCAATGGCAAAGTTAAAATTTCCTAATAATTCAGCTCCCTTTCCTGTTTAGGTGGCAGTTTGGAGATAGCTAATATTCAGTAGGAAGAGTCTTTCCCTGAAGTGTTTTATATAACTATCTTATCTTTTGGAGTTTGTCCTTTTGAGAAAGCTCTGTGCCCCCCCCACCCCTTCAGAAGTGTATGGATATCATGTGGCATTCATAGCATCAGACCCACTTAGCATTTCATCGCTGCTCTACTCTTGTCTGTTTATATGATATAAATATGTTGGAATGAACAGAAAGAGAAAGTAGTCTTAGAATTGGTCAGAACTTTGGAAGCCATTACAAGTTTTATCTATTAAGTGCCATGAAATAATTAGCTTTTGTTTACACAATGATACAAAATTACTGGCATTGTTGCTCAGTGTCTTAAAAAAGCAACCCATGCATTGGAAATCTGCATAGTGATGTAAAATGCAAAGGGCAAGGTAAATTTCTATAATCAGAAACAGAAGAAGGGCAGACAGACTATAATCATGATTTATTTTCTATGACATTGTGAATTGTTAAGAAAAACACAGGAGTAATTACATTTAAAATTTCCCAAATAGCTGATTTTGGGGGGGATACTATAATACAAAATTTGCCTTTAATTAAAGGAAATAACCTTGACTTTGAAAATTCTAAGTTCCTTAATTTAGCCTTCATTTCCTCCAAAAATGATTTAAAAACCTGTGCCAGGTTATTTTTTTTTTTAAATATATTTGCTTCCTTATTTAGTAGAAAAACTTCCTGAAAACAAATGCTTTAGAGATTATCCTATTCCTGAAAAGGCATGTTTGTTGAAAAAGTGATCTGAAGATCAGAGATGAAGTCCACAATAGTTAAGTGGGAAGGTGTCTTCCAGCCTCATCTCAGATTTCCAAGGCTAAAGGGAGTAATCTTTTCAAGCACCATTAACAGAGCCATCAAACAACCAGAGACCACAGGCTTTTGGGGATTTTGTGTTCTTTTTAAAAGCAATTCCTGTCCTCAAGGGGCTTCCAGTCTGATGTGATTCACACTGTAGTGGCAAAAGCTAGAGAAATCCCTACAGAGAATGGCTGGGACAAAGCAGAGATTTAGCAAGTAATGTGGTACAAAACTTGACCTTTTCACTTGGAAGCACAAAATGCTAAAAAAATTACTCATTTTTTTCATAACTGTTCACTACATCCAGGATAGATACTATATTTGTCCAGTCACTCTTAGCTCAAAACCATTCATCCAAGTCCAAAATTAATCTTAAATATTAAAGTTTTCCTTACCCTAAAAATAAGATGCTGAATATAGTAGAAAGAAAACCTAAGACCATATATTTGATGAGCTGTGTCCCAAGCATTCAGACCTTTAGTTTTAAGCCTCTGTGCTTATTGGAATCTTATACTGACATAAACCTAAAAGTCATTTTTAGAGCTTTTCAGCTAAATGAGTAAAATTAGAATAATATTCACAAATAGAATTCATTTCTTCTACAGTTGCTTTGCCTTCCTAAGAGGAGTTTTGGATCCATTAGTTGGGGAGTGGAATATTTCCTAATGATCACTCTTTTTGTATTAGAAGGGATTGGTTTTCATTTAACCAAAAATTATTTTAAAACCTGAACCTGTATTTTTTTAAAAAAACATCTTTGTTTATTTAGTAGAAAAACTTCTTGAAAATAAGTGCCCTGTGAAATGGCCAGTGAAACAGTTGTAAAATTTTAAGTGAAACATAAAAAGGATCAGACCTATAGAAAATCCCATGCAATTACACGAAAAGCCATAAAGCCGAATTCACTTTTCACAGTGAGTGAAAAGTGTCCGGGTGGGATGACCCAGAAGTGGGTCAGATTTGACCTTGGGCCCTCCTGCCCCAGCCCTGGGTTCTCCCAGCCCACTGGGTACTTGCAGGCGATGGCGCCCTTCCTGCCTGCGACTCACCCTGTGTTTTCTTGCGGTCTCTCGAAGGTACCTACCAGGGCCAGTGGGCCGGAGGCATGCGGCATGGCTACGGCGTGCGCCAGAGCGTGCCCTACGGCATGGCCACGGTGATCCGCTCGCCGCTGCGCACGTCGCTGGCCTCGCTGCGCAGCGAGCAGAGCAATGGCAGCGTGCTGCACGACGCGGCGGCCGCCGCCGACAGCCCGGCCGGCACCCGCGGCGGCTTCGTGCTCAACTTCCACGCGGACGCCGAGCTGGCCGGCAAGAAGAAGGGCGGCCTGTTCCGCAGGGGCTCCCTGCTGGGAAGCATGAAGCTTCGCAAGTCCGAATCCAAGTCTTCCATCTCCAGCAAGCGCAGCTCGGTCCGCAGCGACGCGGCCATGAGCAGAATTAGCTCCAGTGACGCCAACTCCACCATCAGCTTCGGCGACGTCGACTGCGACTTTTGCCCCGTGGAGGACCACGTGGACGCCACCACCACGGAGACCTACATGGGCGAGTGGAAGAACGACAAGCGCAATGGCTTCGGCATCAGCGAGCGCTCCAACGGCATGAAGTACGAAGGCGAGTGGGCAAACAACAAGAGGCACGGGTACGGCTGCACCGTGTTTCCTGACGGCTCCAAAGAAGAGGGAAAGTACAAAAATAATATCCTGGTCCGTGGAATAAGGAAGCAGCTTATACCGATCAGAAATACAAAAACTAGGGAGAAGGTGGACAGAGCAATCGAAGGTGCGCAGAGGGCCGCCGCCATGGCGAGAACCAAAGTGGAAATAGCGAATTCAAGGTATGTCGGTGCAGGGGAGGGGGTGCCCAGTCGGGTCATTCCAAATACTGGAACGTTATGTCAGTGTGTCTGCTGGTGACATCACCAAATGGGTTTCACTTGCCAAAAAAACCAAACGTGGAAAATGAACAAGCCCAATAGAATGAGTCCTAGAGATATACTAGCATTGTTAAGAAACTTTACATCACCAAAAAGTGTCAGAGGTTCATTGAACCCCTTTCCTATTCTAAATTTCTTCCTGATATTTAACATGACAGTTCACTCACATCCTGTGCCTATCTTCCTGGGCTCAGGAAGTTATAGATTTTTTTTTCTTTTCAAGAAAGACCTCTGAAATATTGCTATAGAGAGCTCTGTGCTGTGTGTGCCAGAAAGAAAATACCTCTCCGCATGGAAACATAGTATACATGTCTACCTCTATTCCAATATTTAAGTTGAACATACGTACAACTCCCCTCTAGAACTACCCGAATTTATTCTTTTTTTTTTTTTTTGCGGCACTGGGGATTGAACTCAGGAGCGTTCTACCTCCGAGCTACACCCCCAGCCCTATTTTTTATTCTTTATTTTGAAACAGGGTCTCACTAAGTTGCGGAAGGCCTCACTAGGTAGCTGAGGCTTGCCGCGAACCCGGATCCTGCGGTCTCAGCCTCCCGAATGCTGGGATTACAAGCGTGCGCCACCACGCCGGGCTTAAAGTCCATATTCTGTCTATTGAAGCCTTATAGATTCTAAGAAAGCCACAAGAATGTAGATATGGCAAAGGAGGAAAGTTACTTGGCAAAAATCTACCATGCATTGTTTAAAGCAACAGAGCTCATCTACATGTTAAAGGTAGGGAGAGGGAGGCTCCCAGTAATGGCTGCATTCTATGCAGGAGAGATTAGATCACTGGTGTATTAAAAGGATGGGGGTGGGGGAGCTGACAAGGACAGATGGGACTCTCACTGTGCCAAGGTTGGAAGAAAGAGCAGGAGAGGAGGGCTGGATGGAGTAGGCGAATGCGAGTGGATAGTAGATTGACAAGGGGGTGGATTTGAGCACAGGAGGACTTTGTGCTTGTGGTTCACCATTAATAGCTGGGTTCAGGGAACCAGCGTGAGGGATGGAGAAATCTATTAGGAATAGAGTTTTATTGAGGTTGGATGTCATAGATTAGGCAAAAAAAGGAAAAGATGGTTATATGTGGAAAATTTTACTTTTAGGCTTACTTGACTTTAAGAAAGGCACAAGGATGTAGGTAGGGCAAAAGTAGAAAGTTGCATGATAAAAATCCAGCATGCGTTGTTTTAAAAAATAGCTCTTCTATATGGTAAAGGCATAGTTTTTACCATGGCTGGCTATAGTTTTCTGTGACTTTGAGGTATAAATTTGGCATAGAATATTAAAAATCCTGTTCTTGCTTTAGTAATACTCTTCTTCTATAGTAGACCTCTTTTTGAAACCACAGAATATTAGCATATCTTTAGGTTTTTATTCTTAGCATTGAATTAAATGAGCCCTCCCCGCATTTTTAGTTGAACCATATGAAATTCCTGATATTTGAACTTTTTGATGTACAAAAAAATGGCAGTTTCATATAGCTGAACTTTTAATACTTCCAGACTCCTAGATTTCCTTTTTTGTTTCTAAGGCTCTTATTTTAGGGCTGCTATTTACTTGTTAACATCCCAATCACTAATTGGAAAGTGGAGGAGGTCACATATTTTTGTGTATTATTTTTAGATCTATATTAGGTTGAAAGTCCTCAAGGTCTTCCTTTTTATCTCAAATAAATCCTAGTTTAAAGTGAGTGTTTCGTGAAGGGGTTCTCCTGTCTTCTCTG
>PVLC010020540.1:0-29111 GCA_004027655.1 Graphiurus murinus | reverse complement strand
TCCTCCGGTCTCAGCCTCCCGAATGCTGGGATTACAAGCGTGCGCCACCACGCCCAGCTCTCTCTTTCTTTTCTTTTGTGATACTGGGGATGGAACCCAGGGGCATTCTACCTCCAAGCTACACCCCCAGCCCTATTTTTTATTCTTTATTTTGAAACAGGGTCTCGCTAAATTGCGGAGGGCCTCACTAGGTAGCTGAGGCTGGCTGCAAACCTGTGATCCTCCTGCCTCAGCCTCCCAAGCGCTGGGATGACAAGCGTGCGCCACCACACCTGGCCACTAATTATATCTCAAGAAGACATTATCCTCGTGGTTATCCTTAGCAGTACATCAAAGACTGATTGATTTGTTTTCCTCTCGTCTTCCTTATACCTGTTAGAGGCTCATGATTAGTGAGTGCTGCCTATGGAATTCACTATAAGGAATTTTACTCAACAGCTTCTCACAGAATCTGTTAAACTTGGTTCATTACATTTGAATCTTAGGTATGATGAAAAATGTGAAAGCTCTCAAACAGCATAGTCTTCCTTCTGTTTGCAGTAATTTCTATAGAGCGCTCAACTTTTGAAGGCTACCTGTATTGGGATGCAGTTTTGTTTTTGTTTTGTGTTTTTTTTTTTTTTTTTCAGTACTGGTTATTGAACTCAGGGGCATTCTACCTCTGAGCTACACTCCCAGCCCTATTTTATATTCTTTATTCTGAAACAGTCTCACTAAGTTGTGGAGGGCCTCACTAAGTAGCTGAGGCTGGCTGCAAACCTGCGATCTTCCTGTCTCAGCCTCCCAAGTACTGGGATTACAAGCGTGCACCACCACGCCCGGCTGTGAGATGCAGTTTTTAAGCAACCAAGTCACAATAATATCAAGTAGACATTCACTAATTAAATGAAAACAGATATAATTTCAGGACTTTGTTTTCTTTCAATGTCAGGTTGAAAATGGCATATTTCTAGCCAACCCGCTTCAGGAGCGCACAATTCTAATGAGGAAAGAGGGCGAGTCTGCCAAAAGCATCAATGAGATGCTCCTGAGCAGACTCTCTCGGTACAGAGCTTCCCCGTCGGCAACGCTCGCAGCCCTGACCGGCTCCACCATCTCCAACACACTGAAAGAGGACCAAGCAGGTGGGTGGCTCTGCGCGTCCCAGGCCTGCTCCCCGAGTGCTCCATCCACGCAGCTGCTTTTTATCAAGCACTCACTCTGGGCCTCCGAAGTGCCTTCCTTTGCAGAGTTCACCTTATATGAACTTGTAGTCATTGTCCAGTTTTTTATTCCAAGTTAATACCTGTTGTTGGCCACGGACATGAATTTACATGAATCTGTAATAATTCAAAACAGCTCCGTCTTTATCTGTATAGTATCAGCATCATTGTTAGTATGCATTAATTGATTTCATGTTTAGCATTTGCTTCATGAATATGAAAAGCTGATACTTAGTATTGCACTCACTAAATACAACCTTAGGCAAGCAAGAGATATACTTTCCACAAAAGAACTTTTGTTTTATACAATTTATTTAGTTTCTATAATTTAATTTTTTTTCCTGATGGATGTTCCTGTGCTCAATTCCCAATATCTCACACATAATAATAATGATAATAATAATAATAATTTCAAAAGGAAGGCATATTGAATATTGGGATCACCTTTGAGAATGGTCAGACCGTATAACAGGAGGTTTGGGGTCAGGCTCTGAGGCCAGAAAATAATTATTTTTTCCTTAGCTATTACATCTCACTTTCTCTTCTTAATCTGGCTATATCTGTGTTTGAGTTGGGGCTCCCTCATTCTACCCTAATCTGTTCTGGTAATCAAATGAATCTCTGTGGCAGTATTTTTACTCAGCATTTTCATTCTTTTCTCCAGCAAACACCAGCTGTGGGCTACCTCTCAAAATGCTTCGCAAGACGCCCATCTACACCTGTGGCACTTACCTGGTGATGCTGGTCCCTCCTCCGGGGGGATCAGGCAGCTCTGCCACCCGCTCTCTTTTTGGTGGAACAAGTGGCTTGTCATCTTTAAAAAGTAAGTGAATTTTGTTTGTGGCACTTTTCCCGATTTATCTCAAACTCTGAAATGCAAGGCTTTCCTATTAATTATTTTAAAATTATTCTGTTAAACGATTGTTTGCAAAGCTGTCTGGTGACAACACAAAATAATAATTATCGATATTGTTTTAGGCTGGGAGGAATTTTACTTACTTACTTACTCATATCTATTTATTTCTGGTGCTGGGGATTGAACCCAGGGCTTTGTGCATGCTAAGCATGCACTGTACCACTGAGCTACATCCCCAGCCCTGAAAATATAGTTTTTATAGATGGCATAATAGTATATATACTTTTGATAACTATTGTCCTGTAAAATTACTAGAAATAATCAGTTCATTAAAGTTTTATTTACTGATGACACAGCAAGAGCTCTGCTCACTGATAGAATCCCAAAACTATTAAAATAAATATGTAAAACATTACCATTTCAGGACCCAGAATGTTAAAAGAAATGTAGAATGGAAAATAATATATGTAAAAATTCATTCATTAAAATGAATGTTTATTTATGAAAGAAAGGGGAATGCTGTAGTAATTAAAGCAGTGACCAATCACTTCCTCTTTGTAGACGCTTTGTATCCAAACCATTAAAGTCTTCTCCAGAGCCTCAAATTGAAACTGTGAAAAGTAACCTTCAGGTTCACTAAAAAGCTTAATGTTTGTTTCCAAAGTCCTAGCCTCCAGCTTGGTGTATAACATTTCGGATGGTCAGTTCACAAGTCGTGCGGATCTCATAGATGCTGCTGGAAGCTCACTGGGACGAGGTGCTCTTGTACCAGGATTGGGTAAGAAATAAACGGACATGTTCCATGAGAACTCCAGAATTTTAGCAATTTCTATTGAAAATACTTGCTAATTCCTGTGATATTCCAGTTTCCTTGGAAAAAAGAGGAATGTTTAACACTACTTTTTAATTTGGGGAATTAATATAAGAAATTGCCGAGCCGGGTGTGGTGGCGCGCTTGTAATCCCAGCATTCGGGAGGCTGAGACCGGAGGATCCGGGTTCGCGGCCAGCCTCAGCTACCTAGTGAGGCACTCCACAACCTAGTGAGACCCGGTTTCAAATAAAGAATAAAAAAATAGGGCTGGGGGTGTATCTCGGAGGTAGAATGCCCCTGAGTTCAATCCCCAGTACTGCAAAAAAAAGAAAAAAAAGAAATTGCCATATGTAAAATTCTCTGAGCTGGGCATGGTGGCACACACTTGTAATCCCAGTACTTGAATGGCTGAGACAGGAAGGATCTGTGGGTTCGTGGCCAGCCTCAGCAGCTTAGCAAGGCCCTCTGCAACATTGTGAGACCCTGTTTCAAAATAAAAATAAAATAGGGCTGGGGATATAGCTCAGAGGTAGAATATCCCTGGGTTCAATCCCCAATACCACAAAATAATGATAATGATAATGATAAAATAATAATAATAATAAATACTATTGAAGATACTATCCATTAGGGTGTCTGATAATTTCTGAGTTAAATTCTCAAAGTTCATGCCATAAAATCAATATGCTTGTTAGAGAAGGAATGTGACACATATATTGGGTTTTCTCTTTGCCCGGCTGCCAGGAAGCTCATATCTGCGTTTTAGGCTCAGTTACTAGGGCTTTTTACTGTGTGTTGTTAGTTGGTCCTATTGTTACCTGCATTTTTAATGTAAACCACTTAAATAATTTCTGGATGTAAGTCACATATAAATGAGTTCACAAGAAGCCAGGCATGGTGGCACACTCTTGTAATCCTAGTACTTGGGAGGCTAACACTGGAAGATCTCAGGTTCAAAGCGAGCCTCAGCAACTTAGCAAGGCTCTCAGCAACCTAGTGAGACCCTGTTTCCAAATATGAAATAAAATTGGGCTGGGGGTGTAGCTTGGAGACTATATTATGAGACTTATTCCTTCTCACGTAGGAGTTTAGCAAAATTAAAAAATAAATCCCAGCTTCTTGCTGAGTCCCAATCTAGTGCTTTGCTAAGTCAACCAATGGGAATGTGGTTGTCAGTATTAGAGAGGACCCTTGCCCTTCCATTTGCTAGCAGTGCTTGTGATAGACATGTATGCAGACAGATGGCAACATAATAGTTGAATAAAGTATGTTCCTGGCAGGTGCCTGCTATGATACAGTGAACAACATGCTCTGGACGTGCTCAAATGACTACATCGACCAGTGGTGTAATCCTGGGAATCAGGCCTTCCATTATGTGTGCCAGAGACTGGGAGTCAGCCACATCATCACTGAGCCCAAAGGTGAGGTGGCCTCTTGTTCTTACAGGAAGAGCCTCCCCCACCCCCACCGCCCATACAAGAGAGTACAGTAGCATAAGTAGGTAGAAGCAGAGACCAGCAACAAATGTGTCAACTGCTTTTTCTCTTCAAATTTAGAAATCTAAAATCCTGTGTTGTCTGTAATCCTGAAAGGTAAGTTTATGATTAAGTATGTAAATAAACAGAGGTTTTGAGGTTGGATATAGACCTTTTTTTTAAAAGTTGTGCCAGACATGGTGGCACAAGCCTATAATCCCAGTACTTGGGGGCTGAGACAGGAGGATTGCAAGTTTGAAACCAGCCTCAGCAATTTAGCAAGACCCTCAGCAACTTAGTGAGATCCTGTTTCAGAAACAAAAAATGAAAAGGGTGGGGGTGGGGAGTAAAAAACCCCAATGAGAGCTGGGCATGGTGACGCACGCTTGTAATCCCAGTACCTGGGAGGCTGAGACCAGAGGATCCAGGTTCGCGGCCAGCCTCAGCTACTTAGGCCCTTCGCAATTTAGTGAGACCCTGTTTCATACTAAAGAATTAAAAATAGAACTGAGGGTTAGCTCAGAGGTAGAATGCCCCTGAGTTCAATCCCCAGTACTGCAACAAAACAAAACAAAAAACAAACAAAGCCGGGCGTGGTGGCACACGCTTGTAATCCCAGCATTCGGGAGGCTGAGACCAGAGGATCCGGGTTCGCGGCCAGCCTCAGCTACCTAGTGAGGCCCTCCGCAACTTAGTGAGACCTGGTTTCAAAATAAAGAATAAAAAAATAGGGCTGGGGGTGTAGCTCGGAGGTAGAATGCCCCTGAGTTCAATCCCCAGTACCGCAAAAAAAAAAAAAAAAAAAAAAAAAATACACCATCGTGCCCAACTAGTATTTCTTTATAATTATTTTAATATCTGTAAGGTCAGTAGTAATTTCTCTACTTTTATTCCTGATTTTGGTATTTGTGTAAATTTACTAAAAATTATTGAATTGTGTACTTAGAGTGGATAAGTTTTATGATATTTAAATTATATCTTGAAAAAAAAATCCAGGCTAGGTGTGGTGGTGCCTGCCTATAATCCTAGTACTTGGGAGGCTGAGACAGGAGGATCAAGGCTAGCCTCAGCAACTTAGTGAGACTCTGTTTCAAAATAAAAAAAATAAAAACAGCTAAGGGTGTAGTTCAGAGGTAGAATGCCCCTGGTTTTAATCTCCAGTAAACCCCGACCCAATACACACCATAGAAAAGACTAAAGACCCACAGGGCACAGAAGAGTGTAGAACCCAGTCTGGCCCTGGAGTTAACACACACTTAGAAGGTTTTGTTTGGCAAACTGCCTTCCCAGTGCCACCGTCCTTGGATAGCTCTAAGGCTCCCCACCTAGATCTGCTTCTGCGAGGTTACCTACTTCCCGTTCCTTTTAGGCAGTTCATTTTGGCTGGTTTTAAGGATAAAAGCAATCTTATCTGTACTTTGCCTATTTGGATTGTTTTTTACCTATATTCTCTGAATGCCTGTAACCATCCGTGAGATATTTATTATTATGTAGGAGGATGCTTTCAACCCTCACGGGTTTAACTGGTAGACATCTAGGCTGTGGTGACTAAATGGGATAAAAACTGTGGAGTACTAAGGGAGGAGATACGAAGGGACAGAGAATTGTTCCTCAGGGCCGCCGTGGAAGATGAGGCTATCTTACTAGAAAGGTTACCAGCACGGCCTGAGATGCCTGAATTCAAATTCCACTTCTACCACTTTGTAGCTGCATGCCCTAGGGTGAGTTACTGACTTCTCTGATCTGAATACACTGCTCTTCGTACAAGGCTAAGATAGTTTGAACTTATAACCATGTCTAAGGTAACATATGCAAAGCACTTAGCCCTTCGTCCAGCACATAGAATGGGCTCAAGAAGTGGTAGCTACTGTGTCCTGGAAAAATGGAAATTCCCAAGTGTTTTCACCCCCATGCTCTGCAGCAGAGAGGAGGGTTCTCCAGCAGCATGGAAGAGAGGGCGTGCATGCGCCTTGCGCAGGAGGGAGGCCCGCTCCCGGGGCTGCCTGGAGAGTCTCTCCTCACTGAGCTCCCTCCTCACCTTCTAGAAGAGGCTCTAACCACGAACGAGGTTATGAACCAGTTGCTGCACCACGTCGGCGCGATGTGCATACACCAGCTCAACCTCCTGGCTACAAACCCCAACCTCCCCATCACAAGTGTTCTGGGCAAGCAGCATCCCATCGAAGCCCACCATCTGAGCAGCATCTGCGACATCATGGAGAAGGCCATGGTGAACGGGGACACCTGCATCATACGCTGCATTCTCGTCGTCTTTCAGGTAAAGACCCTGCTTGACAGAAAATGGCAGCGAAAACGGAAGAGAACCCTTGCCTCCGGCCACCTAATTCCAACCGAAGGAAAAACCCAGTGATATTCCTGTTTTGTATCTAACCACCTTTTAATCCTGCAATTAGAATTAGCATATTCATTGCACTACAGTTATTGGAGTATTGCTATATGTAGCTCATTGCAATTAATATATGTAAAATATTTACTATAATTACACCATTACACAAGAGATCATGGCTAAAAATCCATCCAGCTATCTATTCATAAGAATATCTACCGTGTGCTTCTTCATGGGGATAATTTTATCCTCGGTAGAGTTGGCATTTTTAGATATACCCCTTCTGTTTCTGTAGGTGGTGTTTAAATTTTTCTTCAGCCCACAAACGGAAAGGAACCGAGATATCATTCGACGGTCAGGATTGCTTCTTTGGCAGTTGTTGATGGCACCAAAAGATCAAATCTGCCCTGAAATTCAGAAGGAAGTCTGTCTTGCCATCAGGTAAACAGCAAGTCATTTTTCTTAGTGCTCTCTGCAAAAACGAGTCTCCTGCAAGCTGGCAGTGTAGATGTCTCTTAGCCCATCCTGCAGTCAGGACCTCACGCTTTGGGGATAATTTAATAGAGGAGTTTCCGCCCCTATCCTCAGAGGGCCAAAGGCACCCATGTACCTACATTTCCTCATCCCACCTTTTGGATTTAAAAGGAAAACAAAACCCAGTAGGGGGATAGTTTGCTTGCAAGCAAGTGTTCTTCTCTTTTCAGAGAATGGGGCAGGGTATGAGGAACAGGCTTTGGCAACCAGCAGCCCTGGCCTAGTCTTTGCTCTACCCTTCACATCTGTGGCCTTGGCTTGAGGCTTTTATTTCCTCAATTTTTAAGATGGGTTTAAAAATAGCACCTATAAGCCGGGTGTGGTGGCGCATGCTTGTAATCCCAGTACTTGGGAGGCTGAGACCCGAGGATCGCAGGTTCACGGCCAGCCTCAGCTGTTTAGTGAGACCCTCCATAACTTAGCAAGACCCTGTTTCAAAATAATGAATAAAAAATAGGGCTGGGAGTGTAGCTTAGGGGTAGAATGCCCCTGGTTCACTCCCCAGTACCACAAAGAGAAAAAAAAAGAATAAAAAATAGGGCTGAGAGGTATAGCCTGGAGGTAGAATGCCCCTGGGTTCAATCGCCAGTACTGCAAAAAAAACCCCAAAACAAAACAAACAAAAAAACACCTGTAACAGATGTGGCGGTGCACACCTGTAATCCCAGCACTTATAGCACATATAGCAGGTGTGGTGGTGCACACCTGTAATCCCAATACTTGGTAGGCTGAGTCCTGGGATTACAGGCATGCACCATCATGCCCAGTTCTGATTCTCTGTAACCAGTTCTGCCTGGGGCCTCACATAAGTTATCATTTTATTAAGTCACAGACAGAAAGAGGAAAGGGATCCTGTTTATCCAGGAATGGATTGAACTAAATCATGACAGTGAATTTAGGACCAAATGCTTTAATAATGAAATGTACCTACCTCAGTTTTATGTAATCAAACTGGAATCTTTAATAAAAATAAAATTTAAACATTTAGAGATTGAATTTTCTACAATTGTTTAAAAAATTTTTTGACTCTTTTTGTCATTTCAGCTCTGGTTTAAATATTTTGTACCCAGGTGAAACTGAAATCAATAACTTACTTAAGCTGGTCTTAACAGAAGGTAAGAATTATCCTTGAACAACTATCCATTTTTATCCCTAAGAAAACAAGTGGATATTAAAATAATAGATTCTTATTTTCTTCTTATCAGTTAGCATTCTTTTTAAAATGTATCTGCATAGATGCTAACACTTTAACTAGTCTAGAAAGCAGATACCTTATGTATCTTCAAGTCTTTATAAGCTTTTCTAATCTCCAAGGCTTAACTTAATGTACCTGACTGTAGATATTTAGCACATGTTTAAAAATAATGATATCGTGGTGATTTCTAAGCCAGTTTTTCTTTTACACAGTAGAACCCAACTTAGACAAAATAACAACAAAAGTTATCAAGTTAAAGATACTTTGCATTTAAGAAAAACATTAATTGAAGGAATTAGAAATCACACTTTATGTCATATCAAGAAGATAATCACAGAATTGGGTGTGGTGGCGCACACTTGTAATCCCAGCATTTGGGAGGCTGAGACTGGAAGGTCTGGGTTCGTGGCCAGCCTCAGCTGCTTAGTGAGGCCCTTCGAAACTTAGTGAGACCCTGTTTCAAAATAAAGAATAAAAAAATAGGGTTGGGGCTGTAGCTTGGAGGTAGAATGCCCCCAAGTTCCATCCCCAGTACCGCAAAAAAAAAAAAAAAAAAAGATAATCACACTTTAATCAGTATGCCATGGCTAAACCAGTCAGATGGTTGTGATGTACTTTTGCTGCTGTTGTTTTATATGTATCCCTAGTGCTCCTAGATTATTGATAATCTACTTGTTGATAAACTTTTTCAAAATAGCACCAGTTTTCTAAGTACTGTTACCCAGGTTCTTTATAACATTTTGTTGTGTGTTAGGAGAGAGAAACAGTGGACTCTCCCAACTGCGGGATGTGATCCTAACCAACCTAGCTGAACAGCTTCAAAACAACCGATTCGGCAGTGATGAAGATGATCATTACAGGTGACACCAGTTATGTTATTCACTGCTAGCTTTTTCTTTGTGTTCTTCCAAGTAGTTAGTATATTTAAATGTATTTGATCAATATTTGTCTCCTGTTATAGCTAATATGATTATTAGCATTTTACGCCTAAAACCTGGATCAGTTGAAAGAATAAGTTCCACAGTTGCCCATAGAACTGTTGATAGCATATTTCAGTTTTATGTTATAATAACTTGGACCTGGGGAAAGAGTACTTAGAAGTAATGGATGGAAGTTATTTCAGAAGTCTTGGTGGCAGGGCAATCCAAATTGCTGACCTGTGAGAGAAGCTATGTGTGTTAGAGCTGGGGAGGGGGAAGGTGTGTTTTTCTGTGTTATTTATGAAATACTTTGATCAGGTACCTTTTTGTTTCTCTAAGTGTGGCATAGATTATGTGTCTAGTTGTTAGCGCTGTTATTAAGATGACTTCCTTGCAGACTCAGTTAGTTTTGTATCTTGTGTTTGTCATCTCCTACTAACTGTATAAAATTCATCCTTTTACTAATAAACCATCAATATTTTATGTTACATTTTTCTTGCATTTTAAAGACTAAATGATGAACTTTTACACTACATTCTGAAGATTGTTGTACGAGAATCCTGTATCTTAATCACCAAGTGCCAAACTGTCTCTAAAGATGATTTTCAAAAGCTCCTTTCAACTGTGCCTGTAAGTAAAAATGTGTTTAATGAAAGAAAAATTATATCAGATGTCCCTGTTTTCATTTTACTGAAAGGTATTGAGGGCATGTGTGTATGCACACTCACTTTACAGAGATAGAATGAAAAGAATTGGTAAAGGTCAGTGGATGACTGCTTACCCTAGAACTGTAGAACTAGACAAACCCACTGCACATGCATTTCTCCAGGTCTTTATTCCCCTGCTTAAATAGCTTAATGCAGTAAATTGTTTGAATATGGGGTGTCTCTTTTATCTATTGAGGTTCTTCCCTATTGATTTAGCATAGTTTTCTAAACCATTAATGTTTTGCAAGGATTGATAGGAACCAAAAGGTCCTATAGGATTTGGATAGAGTCTTCTATACAGAGATGTGTGGGGAGGAAGGGGAACTATTAAGAGGCAAAAATTAAATATTCTGAGTGACTGGTGAGGGTTGTGTAGCAGAAGACAAAAACAGTAAATGTGTCAAAGTCTGTAGTTGAAAGCCATGTGTATACAACTCACCTGAGAAACTAACTTGGTCTGTTTTCTGTACTTTCTCTCTTTTTCTCTCTTGTTGAAATCTATTAAAAACATGAGGATTACATGATCCATTCTTGCAGTAGGGTTTAGATCATTTAAATGCCCTTGTTTATATTAAAGGCTGCGTCCGCCTGCCTGCGCTATCTGATGGCAGTTCAGAATCACCTTCTCAGTAACACTATTTTGATTAAGCCTGATGAGAACGATGACAGTGACAACTCCTTGCAGGGAGAGACATTGAAGGTACAGGTAAACACCAAGCTTTACTTTAACATGCTTTCTACCCAGTATGTAAAACACAGCTGAATGGCTCAGTTCCCATGGGTTACGATGTCAGAGTTCACCACACGATCTTAATTCTTGTGAGAGCTGTTAGGGCACTCGTTTCATAGAACTTTATGTCATTGCACTTTGGTTACCATATTTGTGACACTCATTCTGTGTCCTCCATGTGCCTGTCAGTCTTTTTGTGTTCTTGTTTATTTTCATCTTCTTTTAAGAAGTGTAAAATACAGTACTCACAAGTGATCTCATCACACCAGCAAGACATATATATGTATATATGTATGCATGTACATATATATAGAATATATACAGATATACATACATACATCTCTGGGAGCATAACATTTTAAACAGTTTTGACATTTTGGATGGTGTATTATATTCTCTTGATCCAAATAAAAAGGTGATAATTTTCTCTCAGTCTTTTTTATCAATTTAATTTCTAAGCCTAGAGTTCATTTCATTTTGTCATTATTTTTAGGTTAGCCTCTGTGTAAACTTGATCATTTGTTCCCACATGATGTTTTATAGCAGTCCAAAGCTCTTTTTGGTTTTTTTTATAGCAGTGGTTATAATTTTGAAAGATGCTCAAGGTGGTTGGTTGCATTATTGTTCAAAGTTTCATCTTTGTGGGAAACTTAGAGAAATCAATAAGAACTTTATCCTTTGGTAAATTGTGAACACAGTGAAAAATTAACCAAGGAAGCCATAAAAACCGCTGCAGTTTGCCCTATCCTTAGTCATGTTATGTAATTCAGGCATGTGCTAGTTTGTATTCATTAGTTTATCTCATTATATGACTAGTTTTTATTTATTTATTTTTATTTTTTTTGTGGTCCTGGGGATTGAACCCAGATGAATTCTACCTTCAAGCCACGCCCCCAGCCTGATTTCATTTCTTATTTGCAAATAGGGTCTCGCTAGGTTGATGAGAGTCTCACTACTTTCTGAGGCTGTCCTCAAACCTGCAATTCTCCTATCTCAATCTCCCAAGTACAGGGATTACAAACATGTGCCACCACACTCGGCTATGACTAGTTTTTATTTTTTTGCGATACTAGGGATTTAACTCAGGGGCATTCTACCTCCGAGCTATACCCCCAGCTCTATTTTTTACTCTTTATTTTGAAACAGGGTCTCACTAAGTTGCAGAGGGCCTCACTAGGTAGCTGAGGCTGGCCTCGAACCCGGGTCCTCCAGTCTCAGCCTCCCAAATACTGGGATTACAAGCATGCGCCACCACACCCAGCTATGACTAGTTTTGAAAAGGCAGACATAAGCCAGGTGTGCTGGCACACACCTGTAATCCTAGAACTTGAGAGGAGGCTAAAACAGGTGGATCACAGGTTCAAAGCCAGCCTCAGCAACTTGGTGAGGTTCTCAGTAACTTTGTGAGACCCTATTTCCTAATAAAAAATAAAAATAAAAAAATAGGGCAGAGGGTCTAACTCAGAGGTTGAATGCCCCTGGGTTCCATCTACAGCACCACATAAACAAACAAATTAATAGATCAATAAATCGATAGGCAGACATACATGAATTGTAAAAGTGCTGATACTATTTATTTAACTTCTCTTGCCTTAGTTTCCTAATTAATAAAAAGGGACAATAACATCTCCCTTGTAAGTTCATGTAAGGATTAGAGATGAGCCACGGGAATCCGCACTGTGCTGCCACCTGGTGTGTGCTCAGTTAGATGATCACTGATATCATAGTGTGACTTACAGTTCAGAATCCCTTCTCTCTTAATGCTAAATTATCTGAATAATACAAAAAGACCCCAGGAGATTCCAAAAAAAAACCAAAACCCAAACAGACCCTTTTTTTTTTATCTGAAAGGTTAAATTTTATAAATTTTTAATTAAACCATGGAGATAAATACAAAGATTCTTAGTAAAGACAGAATAAGCTTGGTTGTCTAGTATTTTCCAGGGGAAAAAAATTCAAAGCACATAGGTGTCACCTAAAGAGTTAGTGTGGTTGTATTTTTTAAAAGAAAATAAACATTTTTATGATTTTAACAAGTGTTTCTTAACACTTATTTATTTGTATTCTCATGAATTCTCTAAGTTATTTTTAATGTTTAAGAGCTCATAACTGCTTGCTACTATTGAATTTTTTAACTTGCCGAATTTTAAGTGTAACTGGTTTAAGATATTAAGTAAAAGTCACTTGTACTGTTTCAGAATGTTGTGTTTTTGTCTCATTTTACCCACCGCCTATACATATGCCTTTTATTGTTCTGTTTTTCTCTTTAGCTATCCTCATACCACCCAAGGCAATCTTCCACCTGGACAGTTTCTGGGCTGGCCACCAGGAGCTCTCTTGTACTGGATGGGATGGGAGCTAGGCCTTTTCTCCTGGGCACGCAGTGTGTTCCCTGTGAGATACTGCGTGTGTCTGTCTGCTCTCCAGACCGCAGCCTCCCAAATCAGATTGCTACTGTCCATCCCAGAGGAATTTACTGCTTTGGGCTTACTCTGGCCACCTCATCATTCCATTTGGAAATGTGCCATTAAATACATCATTTCATGTTGTCATTGAGAGTGAATGTGCATCACAAAGCTTAAAAATAATACGATGATATTTTCTACCTAGGAGCTAAAAGTCAGTATTTTGGCTCTCGCTACTCAAATCCTGACTGGATGCGATGAAGTGTTGGAAATGCTGCAGCAGGTCACCACCGCTCTTATCAACAGTGACGTAGCTGACCGGGAACAGAGGTGAGGAGGCGGGTTGGGGACTGTGACCTGCTGCCTTGCGGGAGAAAAATGTGCTTGTAAAAGTGAAACTCTTTTTAGAAGGGGACATTGAACGTCCATTTGATATAGAGGCATTTTTATGAGACTAGGTTGAAACAGCAAGCGTTTCAAAGCCAAGAGCAATTGAATTCTTTAATGTGCTTTTAAGTGAAATTGGAAAAACAGCCATGATCTAGAGGTAGCAAGGTTATAGTGGACAGATTTATCTCTGACATTGGAACTTCGGTCACCACTCCCAAACAGGCCTGTTAATTGTCTAGCTCAGCACCACACCCACTTACTTTTGGGAGGAAGAAATAACTTAGCGATGCATCTAAAGATGACAATGACATATCTCAAGATTTTACTGTAATTTCCCTTCTGCAAACTTAGGAGTGACCTATATAGAGGGTCAACTTCTCTTTCACAGTAATAAAACTTCTCAGCCTTCACATTAAAATTCCTGCTGTGGTTTCCTTTTATTATTTAATTAAGTAATTAATTAATTAATTTGCGGTACTGGGGATTGAACTCAAGGGCATTCTACCTCCGAGCTACACCCCAAGCCCTATTTTTTATTCTTTATTTTGAAAGAGGGTCTCACTAAGTTGCGGAGTGCCTCACTAGGTAGGTAGCTAAGACTGTCGGAGAACCCGGAATCCTCCTGTCTCAGCCTCCCAAACACTGGGATTACAAGCGTGTGCCACCATGCCAGGCTCCCAGCCCTATTTTTTTATTCTTTATCTTGAAACGAGTCTCACTAAGTTGCAGGGGGCCTAAGTAGCTGAGGCTGGCCACAAACCCAGATCCTCCTGTCTCAGCCTCCCAAGTACTGGGATTACAAGCGTGTGCCACCATGCCTGGCTATGGTTTCCTTTTAGAGATGAATTGCATACTATGTTTTTTGATGATATGAATGTTGGAGATGTTGATCTAAATCAATACTGTAGTGTAATTTTTGCTTCAGTAACTTTGTCCTTGGTTCTCACCAACTTCCAGAGGGTAAATGAGAAATTGAGGCTGAAAACAATATAACCTACATAGGAATTGCATTGTGATTTTTTTGTTTGTTTGTTTTTTGTTTTTGTTTTTGTTTTTGGCAGTACTCCTAGGTTCAATCCCCAGTACCTCTGAGCTACACTTAAAGAATAAGCTGGGCGTGGTGGTGCATGCTTATAATCCCAGTACTTGGGAGGCTAAGACTGCAGGATCTGGATTCGCAGCCAGCCTCAGCTACTTAGTGAGGCCTTCTGCAACTTAGTGAGACCCTGTTTCAAAATAAAAAATAAAATAAGGCTGGGGATGTAGTCAGAGGTAGAATGCCCCTGGTTCAATCCCCAGTACCACTAAATAAACAAATAAAAAGGGCTGAGGTAGCCGGGCATGGTGGCACACACTTGTAATCCCAGCATTCGGAAGGCTGAGACAAGAGGATCCGGGTTCGCGGCCAGCCTCAGCTACCTAGTGAGGCACTCTGCAACTTAATGAGACTCGGTTTCAAAATAAAGAATAAAAAATAGGACTGGGGGTATAGCTCGGAGGTAGAATGCCCCTGAGTTCAATCCCCAGTACCGCAAAAAATAAATAAATAAATAAATAAAAAGGGCTGGAGTGTAGCTCTGAAGTAGAATGCCCCTGGGTTCAGTTCAAAAGAAACAATAAAAACAAAACAAAATAAAACAAAAAAACCAACTCATATGTAAAGTGCTTTGAAGGTACAGTGAAATGTATTGCCTAAATTTTTTTTACCAAATCACAAGTAGAAAGTGAAATCCATTAATAGCTCTCTCTGTTCTATCCCTTTCCCTCAGTCATAGAAGGTGGGAAATTTATGAACTGAGTTGCTATAGTTAGAAGTATTTCACTAATTCAAGGAGATACAATTTAAAAGCATTCGTCAGTGGCTTCTCTGCATGCCTCGGCATTGCTTAAGTTGTGTGTTCTCTTGAATGTTTTATAGGTTAAAAGGCTTGGAACAAGTCACCAAGGCCACTATGCTCGGGCACCTTCTCCCAGTGTTACTGACCTCCCTGATGCACCCCAACCTGCAGACGTTGACCATGGCCGACGCCCTGATGCCTCAGCTGGTACAGCTGGTCCTCTACACCAGCCAGGTAGGACCCTCAGCGCCAGCCCACCTATAAACATAGCCACGTCTTTCAGAAACCAAGAAATATATCATGTCCTAAAAACAAAACTAGAGTGTTAAGGGAAAACATTTTCTTATTTGTTTTCCTACATTACTGACCATAGTATTTTAGCAAGTGTTCACTGCAAGTCAACTGTAGAAATACTAATATACAACACTACTGAAACCTACTATTATATTTAATCTCCTGAGTCCTTGCCAGCCAAGAGTAACTAGTATAAATGCTATGTTGAGTAGCCAAGCATTTCTTAGTGAAGGAGAGCTGACCGGGATTGTAAAAGATGATTTAAATGGGAATCTAAGTTTGACTCTGTTACTGTCCAGGTGACCGACAGTAAGCACTTTAGAATGAACCGATGGTTTTGTGTTTCAGACGGCTTTGCTGCTTAAAACCCAGTGTCCAGTTTTTGCTGAGATGGGCTGTTCCCCAGGTGGCGCATCCGACCAGAAGTGCAGGCTGTTCCCTGATGAGAGGTAATGGTGCTGCGCCCTTGTTTTCTTCTGGTGAAAGCTTTGTACACCTCTTATGACAATGACCTTTAGTAAGGATGATCTAACTCGGAAAAAGAAAGAACTTCAGGGTCAAGATTTTACACATAACTATAAATCGCTTTATATGTTTTATAGGAACAGGTTAGAAAATATTTCTCCATGAATTGAGGGACATTCTACCTCAGAGCTTATTTTTTTATTTTGAAACAAAGTCTCACTAAGTTGTTGAGAGTCTCACTGAATTGCTGAGGCTGGCCTCAAACCTATCATCCTCCTGTCTCAGCCTCCAGTACTGGGATTACAGGCATGTGCCACCATGCCCAGCTAAGAGCAATATCTCTTTTTTTTTTTTGCGGTACTGGGGATTGAACTCAGGGGCAGTCTACTTCCAAGCTACACTCCCAGCCCTATTTTTTATTCTTTATTTTGAAACAGGGTCTCACTAAGTTGTGGAATGCCTCACTACATACCTGAGGCTGCCTCGAACCCGGATCCTCCTGTCTCAGCCTCCCAAATGCTGGGATTGTAAGCATGAACCACCATGCCTGGCTTAAGAGCAATATCTTAACTCGTATTCTACTGCATTTCCATTTTGTTATTCTTTCCCTCCTGCTGAGCTAAACCACTTTCTCTTTCTCTGGTTTTAGAATGCTGGAAGAGAAGGAAGAGCCAGGCTTTCTCACTGGCTTAAAGATTCCGGCCCCATGGGCTGCTGGGAAAACTGTGGAAACCGTGCACCCTGTCAGAGACAACTATAAATTTAAAGAAACCGTCCATATCCCAGGAGCCCGCTGCCTGTACCTGAGATTTGATAGCAGATGCTCTTCCCAGTACGACTATGACAAAGTAAGCACAAGCTTCTGCCTGTGTTGAGCTCACTTCTTAGATGCTTCTTATTTTTCTTTGCTGCTGGTCACCATTCCTGACTTATTTCTGTCTGCAGCTATCTCTTAGGAAGGCTTTCCTAAGATAATGCCTTGGAGGATAGGGCTCAAGGCAGTTAAACACTCACCGCCGTGTAGCCTAGTGACTACATGGAATGACACGTGGAAAGTGGACCTTTGTAAGCTTCAGAAGCCTAGACCTGAGTCTCAGGGAACTTTCCTTTTATTCTGCTGCCTTCCTGCCTCCACGCATGCTAGGGAGGCCCATGGATGTGTTATGGCCAACTGTCTAGGAAGGTCTCACCGCCCAGCTCGTGGTCTTCTCGTGGGCCTTTGGAGAAGGTGGCCTGTTAGGAGGCTCTTGTTTCTGTGTCTTCACACGCTTGTTCATCTCTCCGTCCCTCAGGGTCCACGTAGATCCTAAGAAAGAATAGTTGCCAACATGGTGGCTTAGCAGTTATAATGAAAAGGAAGCATTTTAGGGGGCGAAATATTTTCTTCTGTTAATAATTGTTGAATCTAGGAGCAGTGGCGCACACCTGTGATTCCAGTATTTGGGAGGCTGAGACAGGAGGATCACAGGGTCAAGGCCAGCCTTAGCAACTTATCGAGACTTTGGTTCAAAATAAAAAGTAAAAAGGGCTGAGAGCATAGCTTGGAGGTAGAACGCCCTTTGGTTCAATCTCCAGTACCAAAAAAGAAAAGAAAATTATTGAATTGTAAGCTACCATGTCGAACTTATGGGGAAAGGCTATGGAATTAGGATATGTAGCATGGGAAAGAACAGCTGGAGGATTACCTACTAGCTTTTTACACACAGACCAGCACTCTATGTACTTTTCTTTTTCTTTTTTGGAGTTACTAGGGATTGAACCCAGGGGTGCTCCACCACCGAGTTACATCTCCAGCACCCCCCCACCCCACCGTCCCAACCACCACTTTAAATTTTGAGACAGGGTATGGCTAAGTTGGTAAGGATGTCCTCAAATTTGTGATCCTCCTGCCTCAGCCTCGTGAGTAGCTGACATTACAGGAATGGAGCACTGCATCCAGCTTCCACATACTATTTTTTTTTTTTTTTTTTTGCGGTACTGGAGATTGAACTCAGGGGCATTCTACCTCGGAGCTATACCCCCAGCCCTATTTTTTATTCTTTATTTTGAAACCGAGTCTCACTAAGTTGCGGAGTGCCTCACTAGGTAGCTGAGGCTGGCCACGAACCTGGATCCTCCTATCTCAGCCTCCCGAATGCTGGGATTACAAGCGTGCGCCACCACGCCCGGCTTCCACATACTATTTTTATGCGGCTTATTAGCTCATCTTTGTCCTTCGTAAACTGAGAGAGGGCAAATGGTCTTAAATTCCAGCAGAGGAGGCTTTTAGGTTTAAAGGACTTCTTAACGTACCTGCTATGAGATGGTAAAACATGACTAAGGGTTAGAGATTTCCTTTATCTTTTAGTATTGTCATGAGTCTCCGATATCTGAAGGGGTTTAAGACTTGCCTCTAAAACTCACCTTAGCCGGACACAGCAAAAACAGAATGTGTTTCTTGGTGGGCCTTTCCAAAAATATATCCCGTAACATCAATGTAGCCTGCTTCACAGCTCCTGGCATTAGCTCCCTCCGTTTCCTAGGTTAAGTGAAGTGATTGGAAGTGGAAGTGGCCAGGCATGGCGGTGCATGCTTGCAGTCCCACACTTGGGAGGCTAAGACCAGAGAATCACAGGTTTGAGGACAGCCTCAGCTAGTAGTGAGACTCTCATCAACTTACTGAGAACCTGTTTCCAAATAAAAATAAAATAGGAGCCGGGCGTGTTAGCGCACGCTTGTAATCCCAGCATTCGGGAGGCTGAGACCGGAGGATCCGGGTTCGCGGCCAGCCTCAGCTACCTAGTGAGGCACTCCACAATTTAGTGAGACTCGATTTCAAAATAAAGAATAAAAAATAGGGCTGGGGTTATAGCTCGGAGGTAGAATGCCCCTGAGTTCAACTCCCAGTACTGCAAAAAAAAAAAAAAAAATAGGGCTGGGTGTAGCTTGGAGGTAGAACGCCCCTGGGTTCCATCCCCATGCCACACACACAAGTGGAAGTGGAAGAGGTTGCCCTTTTAGTTGGTGTCGTTTTGTTTCTCCTTTTTCTTGGGGGGAGGTACTGGGGATTAAACCCAGAAGCATTCTACCTTTGAGCTACACCCCCAGCCCAATTTTATTTTTATTTTGAAACAAGATCTCACTAGGTTGATGAGAGTCTCACTACTTGCTGGGGCTGTCCTGAACCTGCAATCCTCCTGTCTCAGCCTCCCAAGTACTGGGATTATAAGGGTGCGCTACCACTCCTGGCTTGTTTCTCCTTTAAAAACAGCAGTTTGCATCTTCTGATGTGCTCTAACTTATGTCTGCAATAGATATTAGTGTTAAGAAGAACAAAGAGGCTTACTACTTGTACAAAAGTACATTTACCTTTCCAGTGGTCCCTGGCCAGTGTTAGCCAAAGGTCCAAAAGGGTAAGAAATCACAAAATGATGAGCGTCCAGGGCTGAAGGTGCCGCTTTTAGAAGCAACTTAGATGCGATGCGAGGCAGTCAGCGCGCGCCGTAGGAGACGGGGGTTGCTCTTTACAGAAGCCTGAGCGTCGTTTTTCCTATGGAAGTATTTGAGTGCCAAATGAGCCATCCGTGTTTCCTCTCCACATTAGAAAGCCAGCCAGTTGGATGTAGATGCGTAGCCTTTATGGAAGAAAGTATTGATACGTGAAAGCTGACCCAAGAAGCAGCAGCCCCTGGTGGTGTGTTCTTTTATACCATTAAGCAACATCCCAAGACTATATGGCTTATTTTCAATGTGTTGCATTTTGAAAAATTATTATTTATTCATTGATTTTTATGTGTGTGTGCTTTTATTTTGTTGTGTTAGCTATTACTATCTTTCCATCTTTATTTGCTGACTTTATTAATTTGGGGGAGAACTTAAGGGGTCAAACTATACCTGTTGTTAATGAGTTCTATGTTATTAGTTAAGCTTAAAATAGCCATTT
The DNA here is from genome assembly GCA_004027655.1 of Graphiurus murinus. NCBI lineage: Eukaryota > Metazoa > Chordata > Mammalia > Rodentia > Gliridae > Graphiurus > Graphiurus murinus. Next base: position 9,018 of record PVLC010020540.1, on the reverse strand, counting down.
GAAAAGTGGATATGCATAATAACTGAGTATAACTATTTTAATGTGAGGTTTCCAAGCCAATTAAAGTGTGATAATATGAAAAGTAGAATTTTTATTTTAATCATTGTTATTTCTCTGTGGCCATCCTACAAATACCAATGGCTGATTGCCTCCAAACTAGTATCTATTATACCTAGAAAAAAATGAGAAAATATTAGCTGTATTATAATGACACCAGTGCCTGGTTATAAATGTATTTTTAAACACACCTTTTTGCAGCCTGTTTATTTGTAGATGTTGTTTTTGTTTTTCTTTTACAGTCTAACAGTCTATTTTCTGTTTTGAAGTTGGTGATATACGCGGGGCCTAACACAAACAGTAGGAAGGTTGCTGAGTATGGAGGCAATACTCTGGGATACGGCAGCCGGAGTGTCTTAGGAACCGGTTGGCCGAAGGACTTGGTGAAGGTATGGTATCCAGTCACAGTCACTTTCTAGAAAAGAAAAGTCACTTGGGTTCCTCATGGGCCCAAACACTAACTGGAATCCCAGAACCATTTGCCATGGAGGCTTCACCGAGCTGGGGCCACCTAGCTGGCCCTATCGGCTCCCCCTCCTCCTCGGAATGAGCCTCCTTTCACATGTAGGACATCAGACACATGTCCCCTCCAGAGTGGGATCCCCTCCACAGATCATTTCATGGATGGAGGTTGTCACAGCATTTTCTTCCTTGTTCACGAAAGGGCTGCTAGTTCTTTCTCTTCTCCAAACTCCCTTACAATGAGTAGCCTAGAACCACAGGCCCTCCACTTTAAGTGTTGAGTTAATGTTTTCAAATGAATTGGGGCCTAGCCCAGCTTGGTGGCTCATGCCTGTAATCCCAGTACTTGGGAGGCTGAGACAGGAGGATCTCAGGTTCAAGGCCAGCCTCAGCAACTTAATGAGACCCTGTTTCAAAACTAAAAAAATAAAATAGGGCTGAGGGTGTAGCTCAGAAGTAGAATGCCCACACATAAGCCAGGCATGGTGGCACATGCTTATAATCCCAGTACTTGGGAGGCTGAGACAGAAGGATCACAGGTTTGCAGCCAGCCTCAGCTCCTTAGTGAGGCCGTTTGCAACCTAATGAGACCCTGTTTCAAAAATAAAGAATAAAAAATAGGAAGCTGGGCGTGGTGGCGCACGCTTGTAATCCCAGCATTTGGGAGGCTGAGACCGGAGGATCCGAGTTTGAGGCCAGCCTCAACTACCTAGTGAGGCACTCCGCAACTTAGTGAGACCCTGTTTCAAAATAAACAATAAAAAATAGGGCTGGGGGTATAGCTCAGAGGTAGACTGCCCCTGAGTTCAATCCCCAATACCGCAAAAAAGAATAAAAAATAGGGCTGGCTGGGGGTATAGCTGAGAGGTAGAAGGCCCCTGGGTTCCATCTCCAGCACCACAAAAAAAAAGGACTGGAGTAGAGCTCACAGATAGAACAACCCTGGGTTGAATCCCCAATATTACAGAAAAAAGAATGCACACACACACAGATGGATTGGGGCATTTGGAGAAAAAAACTTTTTCTCAAACTGCTGTGATTAGGGCCACACTTTGTAACCTCAGTTGGGTCCAGGCTTTGTAATCTGGTCCCTCGAACTCTGTACAAATATTTGCCTTGAATGTGAATAGGAACTCAGATGCTCGTTAAACACCAAAAATGTCTCCAAAGTCAGCTTTCCGTGCATTTATTTCACACGTATTACGTACCTTCCATCGTTCAGCCAGTGGTAGCTAATTACCTCCGAATGTAGTCGGAAGGCATCCGAATCTGGATCAGTGCGCTTGTCAGTTCTCTTGATTCACTGCCTTCCATTCCTCACGCGTGGAATTGGTTCTGGAGTGCAGAGCCAGGCCTTCCAGCGCAGTGTTCTTCAGGAGGACTGGCTGCTTGCCTGCCTTGCTGGTACAAACCAGGTGGGGAGGAGGCAAGGGAGGTGGAAAGAATAGAAATGATACAGCACGCTTGTAATCCCAGCATTTGGGAGGCTGAGACTGGAGGAGGATCCGAGTTCGTGGCCAGCCTCAGCTACCTAGTGAGGTACTCTGCAACTTAGTGAGACCCTGTTTCAAAATAAAGAATAAAAAATAGGGCTGAGGGTGTAGCTCAGAGGTAAAATGCCCCTGAGTTTAATCCCCAGTACTGCAAAAAAAAAAAAAAAAAAAAAAAAAAGAATAGAAATATAGAAATGATGCATAGCTGGGTGTGGTGGCACATGCCTGTAATCCCAGTGCTTGGGAGGCCAGCCTCACCAACTTAGCAAGGCCCTCTGCAACTTAGACCTGAATTCAAAATTTTAAAAAAAATTAGAGATGTAGGTATAGCTCAGAGGCAGAATGCCACTGGGTTCAACTCCCAGTATCAAAGAGAAAAGGAAAGAAAAAGAAACTATGCTTAAGAGTTGATTAATCTTTACTGTGCTGCGGGGCGATCGCATCCCACTTCACAGATGCCTCCTCCCAGAGACTGCCTGGCCCAGAGGCCACAGGGAAGGTTGGTGTCTAAAGGAGAGGGGATGGCATTTGAGTCCAAAGCAAATGAGAAAAGTAGCAAGACATTGCTACGGTCCTTTTGAAAGTAAGTCTCTGAAATCCATTGCTCTCTTGAAAGTTGTATGTCTTGTTTTTAAGGTGGAAGGAGATACAGTCACCTTCTCCTTTGAAATGAGAAGTGGTCGTGAGCACAACACTCCTGATAAAGCTATGTGGGGCTTTGCTTGCACAGTGCGCGCTCAGGTACTTGAATCTAACCACTGCTGTGGCAAAATGTACTTTATCCTGTGTACCTTGGTTATGTGCGTCATATTTGCCTTGGAAACAGGGCAAAATATGAGCTACTCTTTCATCTGTCTCTTCCATCTGGCAATAGTTAAGACTTCGTGGTTAGTAGTAGCTTTTTGGAGTAAAATGAGCTGTGACCTAGAATCATTTCAACACAGAAGTAGTCCCTTGCTGGGGGCTCCATTTTCAAGGCCTGAAGAGTATACCTGACTCCAGCATCTTCCCATAGGGCAAAGATGGTTCAAGCACTCAAGAGAAGTAAGCATTTGGAGCCTGGGTTTTTAAGAGTGTAGGAGGCTGGGTGTGGGGCCCACGCCTGTAATCCCAGTACTTGGGAGGCTGAGATAGGAAGGTGGCAGGTTTGAGGACAACCTCAGCAAGTAATGAGAGTCTCTTCAACCTAGCAAGACCCTGTTTCAAAATGAAAATTAAAAAATAGGGCTGGAAAGTGCAGCTCAGAGGCAGAATGCCCCTGGGTTCAATCCCTAGTACCACACACAGAAAAAAGTAATAGGTCATCTAGGTGTGGTGGTACACTCCTGTAATCCCAGTACATGAGAGGCTGAGATAGGAGGATTGCAGGTTTGAGGCCAGCCTCAACAACTTAGCAGAACCCTGTTTTAAAATAAAAACATAAAAGCTGGGTGTGTACTTGTAATCCCAGTACTTAGGAGGCTGAGACAGGAGGATCGCAGGTTCAAAACCAGCCTTGGCAACTTAGCGTGCTCTCAGCAACCTAGCGAGACCTTGTTTCCAAATAAGAAGTAAAAAGGACTGGAGGCGTATCTGGGAGGTAGAATGCCTCTGGGTTCAATCCCCAGTACCAAATAAATAAATAAATAAATAAAATAGAGCTGGGGTGTGTGGCTGAAAGGTAGAATGTCTCTGGGTTCAACCTTCAGTACCAAAAAAAAAAGAATAATAGTTCTACTAACCCCTCTAGATGCCAGATCTTAAAAAAGTACTTTAGATTCGGAGGTTGCTAAAGTTTCACCAAGCTAAGACTCTCTAGCGTCTGCCTGTCTGTTAGAATGTGAGCCCCACGAGGGCAGGGATCTTTGTTTGTCTTCTGATGTATCTCAGGCAAGTAGAGCAACAGCTACACAGAAGGCATTCAAAAGTTTCTCAGATGAGTTCAGTGCAGTCATCGGCAACGTCATGGTTTGAGCACAGGACAGAGGTGACCAGAGGAAATAGTGATTGCATGTGGATAGGTGCAGCGTAGGGAAGCCACCCACAGAACCTGGGCTTCTTGCATGTGACTCATGCTGTTTCTGCTAGGGAGTCTCGCCAGCTATTCTCTCTCCAGAAATGTGTCGAGACCTCACTCAGTGGTCATTCCAGTGCCACCGCCGTCTCATGATGTTGGGCGCTGTACACTCACTGCCGCTCCGTGCAACCCCGCGGTGGGGCGGGGCAGCCCAGGTTGCAGCGCTCTGCCGGTGTCCACTGACCAGTGTGGTTTGCCCTGTCTGCATTGTAGGAGTCCTCGGAGGATGTCTCAGGAGGCTTGCCCTTTCTGGTAGACCTGGCTTTAGGTCTGTCTGTGTTAGCTTGTTCCATGTTAAGAATCCTGTACAATGGACCAGAAATTACCAAAGAAGAAGAAGCCTGTCAGGAACTATTGCGGTCCAAACTTTTACAAAGGTAACAAAAAGGTTCAACTCGAGCTAGTTTTGCCCACAAAGGAAAAAGGATGTTATGTGTAAAACTGCTTTTAGTACACTTCCCAGCTAATTGTGCCTGCTGCCTATCTCATGGGTGTGCTTGTGTCTGAGGAATGAGATGGAAGTGCACCGAAGTGCTTCCTGATGCTACTTTACCAAATTTAAATTTATATCTTTGAACTGCATAAGCTTTTCGCCAACCAAAATATTGCACAATTAAACTGAGGTGTCCCAAAAGGACGGATAGATACATGACAAGGAAACACGACAAAGTATTTATTGTAGAATCCAGGCAGTGAGTATGTAGATGTTTCCCATGTAATTCTTTCAAATTTTCTGTATATTTAAAAGTTTTCATAATAAGCCAGGCATAGTGGTGCACACCTGTAATCCTAGTACTTGGGAGACTGAGACAGAAGGATCTCAGGTTCAATACCAGCCTCAGCAATTTAGCAAGACCCTGTTTCCAAATAAAAAACAAAAAGGGATGTAGGTGTATCCTGGAAGTAGAATGCCCCTGCACCACACACACACACACACACACACACACACACACACACACATATTTTCATAATAAAATGTTGGGGAGTGGGAAGGAGGTAGATTCACGAAGATGTGCTTTCTTATAGTGCTCCCTTTTCTTTGGCCTCAAGAGAGGTCTGCTACGTCGTGTGCTCCTTCGTATGTCTCCTCCCGTCCCTTGATGTGGGAGGGAGTGAAGAGTTTCTCTTCTCTTCTCTCTGCCTAGGTGCCAGTGGCAGGTGGAGGCCAATGGCGTCATCTCCCCTGCCCTCACTCCGAGCCCCTCTCCACTGCCTCTCACCATAGAGGAAGACAGAGAGTTCACCTACCCTGCCGATGTCCTCGTGCCTCCCGTTGGAAACTACTTCGACCTGCCCCGGATCAGGCTGCCTCCGGGAATTATGATAAAGCTCAGGGAAATTTCTGGGAGAGCTAGACCTCAATTTAGACCAAGTATAAAGTATGTTGCATTTTGCTCTTCCTATTGGGGGGGAAAAAAAAGTTTAAACAATAGAAGGGGGTATATTTCTTAGAGTGTAGCAAGTGAACATTAAATATTATGTTTTCTTGGGTCTGGGGATGTAGCTTGGTGGCAAAGTACTTGTCTACCATATGTGGGGTTTGATCCCCAGCACTGCAAAAAGATTAAATTAAAAAATTCTATTTACCTAATAAATGTGAATGAAGTTTGCTGGAGAGCCCCCCAGGTGGCATTCCAGGTAGTAGTTTTAAAGTGTGGTGCTGGGGTCAGCAGTGCTGGCATCCAGTCACGTCAATAGTGCTCACGCCCCATTTCACACCTATTGGATAAAAGATTCCAGGATGGCCCCTTAGCTTGTCTTGACATGTTTCCAGGTGACTCCAGTGTCCACTAAGGTTGGACAAGGTCTCAGTCTTTCTCAGGCTGCTTGACCTTCTGCTAGCTCTCAGCCTCTACCTCGATTTCAGTGAGTCTGGATTCAGGTCTTTATTTTTACCTTCCACTGTGAGGCCTCTGCCTCTGCCCCTGCCTTCCAGGGCAAGATTGGCCATTGCAGAGAGAAGAATTTAGAGAGTGGGTGAAATTTAAATAGAGAGTAGTCCAGAAAACATTATTGCTTTCAGCCCCAAACCCATTTGCACTAGACACCATAAGCCTTAATACAACATAAAATTAATTAGTAGATAAATGGTGCCGAAGATAATTCTTTTAGCATTGAAACTGTTCCAGCTCTGACATGACTCTAGCTCAAATAGAAATCATAATAATGAAGTATCTGTAAATTTGATTTTCAGCTTTAACAGCTAATGTCAACTTTATCACAGTTACGTTATTTGCCAGTATACAGCACCTTCAATGCCACTGTAGTATTTATGTCTCTTGCTGTACTATAATAAAGGAGGTGTGGTAAATATTTAACATACTTAAGTAAAAGCCTGCGTTCTTCATCCCATAAAACATAGAATTGCTAAGTGGGCAGCATGGTATATACCTGACTAATTTTCACTATGATCGCAGAGAAGTGATTCAGCCAGATGTGATGGAGGAAATGGTGGTATCGTGTGTTATTAAGCACTTGAACTTGGTTGATGCACTGCAGTCCCTAATCAATTTCCAATATCAAGAAGAACATGCTGAGGAATACGATTTATTGTGTAAAATTATGGGAGAGACCTTTAAGAAACTCAATGCCATGGAGAGACAGCTGCAGGTAAGTGAAAGCCAGGACATATATTTGTTTTTTAACTGTTGGACATGACTTCTTTGACAAAAAATGAAAAAAAGCTTCAAACATGATGTAAGTTGGGCCTAGTGGCACATGCCTATAATCTCAGTACTTGAGGGTCACAGTCTCAAGGCCAGCTTCAGAAACTTAGAAAGACTCTCAGCAACTTAGTGAGACCCAGTTTCAATATAAAATAGGGCTGGAGTGTACCTCAGAGGCAGAATGTCCCTGGGTTCATTCCCCAGCACCACACACACACACAAAGGCATGATCTAAGCATGGCACACGCCTGCAAGCCCAACTACTTGGGAGGCTGGGTCAGAAAAATCAGAGATTTGAGGCCAGCCTTATCAACTTAGTGAGATTCTGAGGAATATAGTGACACCCTGTTTCAAAGTAAAAAAAATAAAAAGGGTGTAGCTTGAAGGCAGAATGCCCCTGGGTTCAATCCCATGTATGTATACATAAATATAAGTAAATAAGTCATCTAAATTTTAAAAATTACCATCACAAAATAAGTTTCCGAACTTAAATCGTCTTTGTCTTTACTTTGCATGATTTACACATTGTTTTATTTTTATGTCTGTCTCAGAGTGTTGCAGAACTTGAACAGAAGTGGCAAAGTGAGGTGGAGGAGGCCATGCAGGGGAAACTGGAGAACAACATGCCTTTCTTTTATGATTACCATTTTAATGAGGTGAGGGAAGTGTATGACTCACCACTGGTGCACTGCCATTTGCAAAGCAAAAATACATGGTGTGTGTGCCCGCCTGTATGTGTGTGTGCGTGCGTGCCTGCGGCATGCGCGATTGTGTGTGTATGTGTATCCCCGCCGTGCGTGTCGTGTAAAGATAATGTCACTTCCTGAAATGTTGCTCACTCCAATAATGTGCCCTTTTTTTTTTTTTTTTGCGGTACTGGGGATTGAACTCAGGGGCATTCTACCTCCGAGCTACACCCCCAGCCCTATTTTTATTCTTTATTTTGAAACAGGGTCTCACTAAGTTGTGGAGGACCTCACTAAGTAGCTGAGGCTGGCCGCGAACCTGCAATCCTCCAGTCTCAGCCTCCCAAATGCTGGGATTACAAGCGTGCGCCACCATGCTCGGCGTAATGTGCCCATTTTTAAAAAATTTTTATTATTCAGCACGGATTTTTTATACATTTCTTGAGTACAACAGGGTTACGTATACATTTACGACATAGCAATCATATGTACCCATTTTTAAAAGGGTTAAATGAGAGGAGCCGGACGCAGTGGTGTAGCCCTGTAATCCCCCCAGAGACTCAGGAAGCTGAGGCAGGAGGATGGCAAGTTCAAGGCCAGTCTAGGCAAAGTGAGACTGTCTCAAGATAAACAATAAAAGGGGCTGCGGATATAGCTCAGTGGTAGAGCACCCCTGCATTGAATCCCCAGTACCGCAATAAGTAAATAAATAAATAAATAAATAAATAAATTGATTAGATCAGCATGTCAATATACGATTTTGTGTGTGGGGGGGTGGTACTAGGGATTGAACCCAGGGGCATTCTACCTTCGAGCTACACCCCCAGCTACCTAGCCCTATTCTTTTTTTTTTTTTTTTTTATTGTTCATTTTGAAACAGGGCCTAAGTAGCTGAGGCTGGCTGTGAACCCAGATCCTCCTGTCTCAGCCTCCCAAGCATGAATTAAAAGCGTGTGCCACCACGCCCAGAACAAATGTTTGTTTTGAATGAAGTTATTTTACAAAAAGTCTTAAGAAATTGCCACGGTGAGCGTGGTGGCACATGCTTGTAATCTCATTACTTGGGAGGCTGAGACAGGAGGATAGCAGGTTCCAGGCCAGCCTCAACAATTTAGTGAGGAATTCTGCAACTTAATGACACCCTGCCTCAAAATAAAAGATAAAAAATAGGGAGCCGGGTGTGGTGGCACATGCTTGTAATGTAATGCATTTGGGAGTCTGAGACTGGAGGGTCCGGGTTCGCAGCCTGCCTCAGCTACCTGGTGAGGCACTCCGAAACTTAATGAGACCCTGTTTCTTTTTTTTTTTTTTTTTTTTGCGGTACTGGGGATTGAACTCAGGGGCATTCTACCTCCGAGCTATACCCTCAGCCCTATTTTTTTATTCTTTATTTTGAAACCGAGTTTCACTAAGTTGCGGAGTGCCTCACTAGGTAGCTGAGGCTGGCTGCGAACCCGGATCCTCCGGGCTCAGCCTCCCGAATGCTGGGGAGACCCTGTTTCAAAATAAAGAATAAAAAAATAGGACTAGGGGTATAGCTCGGAGGTAGAATGCCCCTGGGTTCAATCCCCAGTACTGCAAAAAAAAAAAAAAAACAG